>JANHGL010022466.1:48613-59411 GCA_024611195.1 Ceyx melanurus
CACTCCAGAAAGACGACACGGCATCGGCTTGTCCCGGAGCCATACGCTCCGCTCGGCTGTGGAAGCCCCCGATGCCCTCCCGCAATAAGGGAGGCGACCGCAGGAGCGGTTTCCCAGCGATCGGACCCCTCTGTCCAGTTGACTTCGTCCACGTAACAACCCCAGAGGCTACTTCCGTGTACAGGAGGCGTCGGGAGGGGCGGTTTCAACACTGCAGGGAGCGGGTGTATGCCGCCAGCGAGGTGTCGGCCGTAAGACGCCGGGGTTCGCGGCTGCCCAGGCAGCTTTAGCGGCAGCAGTTACACAGACCGGCCCGCTCTCCTTGTCTGTCTGCCAGCGCTTCCCCTTCCAGTCCCGCCCTGCCTGGCCCGGCCTGGCCTCTGCTACCAAGGCGCGGGCGGCAGCGGCTTCAGTAGCCGGAGCTGAGGCTGGACGCGAGCCAATGGCGGTGGGCGGGGCGGGTCTGAGGCGGACAGCGCGCCCCGCCCCTGGCCCCCAGCGCCCTGTTGCCGACAGTGGACAGATAAAGAGTTCGAAGGCGACGGTAAAACGAGGTTCTTTTTTGAGTTTGACCAAGTCATAAAAAATACAACGCAGCAATTTAACCCTAATTCTTTTAGGCATTCACAGCCTGGTTCTTACCTTGACTGGGAGAGCCACTTATCTTCCATCCTTAAGACCAGTTCGCCCCAGAGTGCAAACTTCTGGTTGCCTTATCGTAGTGGCAACATAAAACCATATGCGGAATAATTTCCTGATCTGCTACGAGAATTTTCAAGGAAATCCCTTCTTCCCTCGTACTGCCACTAACAAAGCTCAAAATACTTCTCTACTGTTAAAAGGACCTTGAAGAAAGAAGCAGCTGGTTTTGTGTTTATTTTACCTTGGTGCAGCAGAGAGAGATTGGTTTAGTGCAAAATTAGAAATCAGATGGTAAAACAGAGCAAAAAGACTGTCTGGAAGCATTCTGGCACAATGCAATTATTATATCCATTACAGAAATGCTGCAGCTAGAACAAGGGAAGTGTGGAGGAAAAACAATTCATGATAATGGCAGTTGCGAGCCAATGTCTTCATGCCTGTCATAAATGAGAATTATTTTGCATCATGCCTTTCTTTGTTAGGTAGAATTTTAAATTTCAGTGTACATTCTAAAGAGAAAAATTGTCTAGTTCAATAATATACTTTGTGTTTATCTGTGGAAGTTAGTGAATTAAGGGAGTCATTATGCTGGCTAGTCAATAAACATGATGGTAGATTATGTGAAGAAGTGTTTGATGGCAACCTAAAAAACATTTCAATTACATCCCCCACATTTATTTCACTGTTACTTAGGATATCCTTGCCAGGCACACATTTTGCAGGGCTAGTTTTTAGACATCTACGTTGGGTGTGGAAAGTCAGAAATGAAAAAGCAATTACACTGCAGTACATTTTTAAAAATATCTCACTTTCTGTATATTTGTATTGTGATTTCTCTTACCTTTCCTGCAAGGTTGGAGTTTTCTGTCTAGTCCCTTTCTTTCTACAGAAGTAAAAACAAGGCAAATAATACATGTTTCCATCTATATCTGCTGAACAAAACTCAGTGCATACATGCATATGTGTTTGGATATATATAATTTCAAATAAATATTAGCATTATCATATTTCTCAGAACAAAGCAGTTTCTTCTCAGTCACCTCCTGATTTAAACACTGTAACTGGTGCTCAGTTTATGCTGGCTGGCTGCCAAGCAAAAGCAATTATGTGCAATAATAGCAAAATTAAGAGGTGAGTGTTGCTGTTTTACAGCAGGACATGGCAAAACCCATTTCCTTCTGTCAGTTGTATCTTGATTACACACACAAAGGCATACACTCTTTCTTACACATGTATACACACACACACACACACGCACTCTTGTTCTTTGTCATTTGCTGTCTTTCCTGTGGGTTTTAACTTCAGGTCACTGAAACCAGAAAAGAGTCAGAGTATCAACTACAGCATTTGAAAGTAAATGAGAATAAAGCTCTCCCTTTGTTGAGAAGGAGATAAAAAATGAAAATGGAGCAAAACAAAAAAGCCTACCTCAATTATTGTTTTAACTGTGATAATACTTTGTTTTTCTTCAACTGGCAGGTGTCCTAGTGGTGAATGTTACATGGAGAAACAAGACTTACGTGGGAACACTGCTGGACTGCACAAAGCATGACTGGGCCCCTCCTAGGTAGGCAATCATTCTGAGTCTGTTTTTTCTCTGCTTTATTTTCACCCTCAATCCCTGTCAGGAGACTGCACAGAGATTAATAAAAACCAACTGGTTATAATTGAAAACATGCACCAGTGAAACGAGCAATTCTCTATTCCACACTGAAATGTGGGATGGGAGTTCTTATTTCTTTTTTTGTTTCATTCTTATGAATGAGAGGGAAATAGATGGGATTTGGCTAGAGGGCAGTTAATTTAAAAATGTCTTTCTGTAAGTTTGGAAATCTTTCTCTTCATTGTTCTAATTAGGTGGTCTTCTTTTTAATGTTTTTGTCCATTTTTAATGATTTTCCATTTGAGACTGTAACATTCTTATTGGTCAGAAGGACATCTTTCCTTCCATGCATATGAAGGTGTTGTTGTATTGGTATTTATTTAATTTAAAGCTCCTGCTGATGAAATCTGTTCTTGTTTATATAGGTTTTGTGAATCACCAACAAGTGACCTGGAAATGCGTGGAGGACGGGGCAGGGGAAAGCGGGCAAGGTCTGCTGCAGCTGCAGCTGTACCTGGAAATGATGCAAGTTTTGCAGAGTCCAGAGGACTTCAGAATAAGAATCGAGGTGGTGCCAATGGGAAGGGAAGGAGGGGTAGCCTTAACTCAAGTGGCCGCAGGACACCTCCAAACTGCGCCATGGATGAAGTCAAAGCCAGTCCCTCATCCACAAACAAAAGGAAAACTAAGCCTCCAATGGAACTAGATTTGAATTCCAGTTCAGAGGACAATAAATCTGGAAAACGTGTTCGTACTAACTCTAGAAGCACTCCCACCACCCCACAGGGGAAACCTGAGACTACTTTTTTAGACCAAGGCTGCTCTTCCCCAGTGCTGATTGACTGTCCTCACCCCAACTGCAACAAAAAGTACAAGCACATTAATGGACTACGATATCATCAGGCTCATGCACATTTAGATCCAGAAAACAAACTGGAGTTTGAGCCTGACAGTGAAGACAAAATTTCAGACTGTGAGGAAGCACTGAGTAATGTGGCACTTGAATGCAGTGAGTCAAGCACAAATTTGCCAGGCTTTGATCCACTAAAAGCACCAACATCTCCTTCTTCCATCACTGCCCCAGGAACCCCCAGGGGAAAAAGGGAGCTGACCAGCAATGGCCCTGGTTCAGTTATCAGTTCCAAAACTGGCAAAAATTCTGGCAAGAAGAAAGGTCTGAACAATGATTTGAACAGCCTTCCAGTGATTTCTAATATGGCAGCCACACTGGATAATTGCTCGGTAGCAGATGGCAGTTTGCAAACTGAAATGCCAAAACTGGAGGCTGAAGGGTTAATTGAGAAGAAGAGTTTGTGTGATAAAGTTAAGAAAGCAAACAACTGCAAAGTGGATAAAAACCTCTCCAAACTGAAAACAGCCAGGCCCATTGCCCCAGCGCCAGCACCAACTCCTCCCCAGTTAATAGCTATCCCTACTACAGCCTTTACAACCACCACTACAGGGACAATACCGGGACTGCCCTCTCTAACAACTACTATTGTTCAGGCCACACCAAAGAGCCCTCCGTTAAAACCTATTCAACCAAAGCCCACAATTATGGGAGAGCCAAGCACTGTAAACCCAGCTCTCACATCACTCAAAGACAAAAAGAAAAAGGAGAAACGAAAGCTGAAGGACAAAGAAAGCAAAGAGACGGGAAGCCCTAAGATGGATTCTAAGCTGGGAAAGCTGGAGGATTCAAAAGGGTCCGGGAAAGACTTATCTGGACATTTTTTAAAGGACCATCTCAACAAGAATGAAGTTCTAGCTAATGGACTGTCAGAGTCTCAAGAGAGCAGGATGGCAAGTATTAAAGCTGAAGCTGATAAGGTTTACACATTCACAGACAACGCACCCAGCCCTTCCATAGGGAGTGCCTCCAGGATGGAATGCAGCACTTTGGTGAATGGACAATCTGCCATGGCGCCACTGCACATGTTGACACAAAATGGCACAGATAGTACAGCCGCTAAAACCAACAGCCCTGCTTACTCAGATATTTCTGATGCGGCTGATGATGGTGGCTCTGACAGCAGGTCAGAGGGCATGAGGTCAAAGGCCAGCTCTCCATCGGATGTTATTTCTAATAAGGATGGTGTTGTAAAAGGACATTCTTCAGCCACAGCACAATCATCTCAAGCGAAAGAGTCCCATTCTCCCTATTACCATGGCTACGATCCTTATTATTCCCCAAGTTACATGCACTCTGGACAGGTCAGTACCCCAACAGCTGGGAACAGCAGTACCCCACAGGGTCTAAAGATCAAAAAAGAAGCTGAGGAAGAGGCTGAAAAGAAAGAAAAGGCAGAACTGTCAGATGCAAAGAAAAGCGAAAGCACTTCTTCTAATTTGCAGCCACAACATCAGTCAGTAATAACACAAAGACACCCTGCACTTGCTCAGTCACTTTATTATGGACAGTATGCCTATGGGCTCTATATGGACCAAAAGTCCTTAATGGCCTCTAACCCTGCTTACAGACAGCAGTATGAAAAGTACTATGAGGACCAGAGGCTAGCAGAACAGAAAATGGCACAAACTGGGAGGGACTGCGAAAGGAAGAATGACCCCCTCCTGAAGGACACTGGGAAGGACGACAAGCAGAAAAATATTCCATCTGCCACTATTTCAAAGGCCCCTTCAACTCCAGAATCCATCAAAAATAACACTAAAATAGGATCATCAGTCCCTAACAAAGGTGAGGAGACAAGCAAAACACAGATCCTTTCCAATCACCAGCAGCAACTTCAGTCTGACAGTTTCAAAGCCAAACAAATGGAAAACCACCAGCTTATAAAGGAGGCTGTGGAGATGAAGTCTGTTATGGACTCAATGAAACAAACAGGAGTAGATCCAACCACAAGATTTAAACAGGTGAGATCACAGGAAATGGAACAAAGGTGTCTTGATTTATCTTTAAGTCATGTAAGACTTCGTTGCTGATTCTGCTATGTCCATCTACCTTTACAGCCAAACAAACTCTGTCATCCTTTTTTCATACTGGTTAGTACTGTAGTCTGAAGAGACCAATAGACCTTTCAGTTGAGCCTTTTGAAAAGAAAGAAAATATTAAAAAAAGAAAAATCTAACAAGATGGTGACAGAATCCAGTCCTAAAACCTGAATTAACTATTTTAAATTACATGCATGAATAATGTAGAATGAGATTTCTCTTTTAGATGTAAATTCTAAGCAATTTGCTTAGTTCAGAAATGAGAAATTTCAAACAAAATAAGCAGCTTTCATTTTGAGAGGACTTAAAGTAGATTTGAAACATGGTTTGAAGTACTTCTTTTTTTTGTTAAGTGACAGTTGGCATTTACTAAAGATGGGTGAGCTGGTTCTTTGAAGAGTTGGCTTGAAGCGTAGCTCTTTATCTTAACCCAAGGTGACCTTTTTGAAGCAGTTAAGTTCCCCTTCTCTCCTCAACCAACCTAAAGCCCCTACAGACCTACACAATGGATGAAATCCTCTCTCCATTGAAGTCAGTAACAGTTTTGTCATTGACTTCATTGGAACCAGAATTTCATCCAGTGGCTTTGTGCTGACCTTCCTACATGTCACATTGCCTTCATTCAAGTCAATACCACTGTTTCTGTACTCTGAACTGGAGCCTCAATGCTTGGTGCTTTCATGTTCTGGTGTACAGTACATCCCAGCCTTCACTCTTATGGGCTGTCTTTCAAGATACAGTGGGGTAATGTATGAGGGAATTAAGGAGTTCTAAAGGAAGTGGGATGGTACAGCCCCAAGTAGCAAAAGACTTCTGCTGATTCAAACAAGTAATTGAACTAGAAGCTGTGTGCTTCTGTTTCTGTTGTTTGTGCCATAAATGTGTATTTGAGACACAATTTACCATTAACTCTTGCATATCCTGTATTAGAAAAAAAAAAGTTGTCTTCCTGTTAATGCTCAATACTGATTTGGTGTATTCTTGTAAAGAACTCACCTACATAATTCTGTAATTTATTTATAGACTGGTCTATGTAATATATTATTCTCCTCCATATTAGGATCCAGATTCACGAACATGGCATCATTATGTGTACCAACCCAAATATCTTGATCAGCAAAAATCAGAAGAACTTGATCGTGAGAAAAAATTAAAAGAAGACAGTCCTAGAAAAACACCTAACAAGGAAAGTTCCCTGCCTAACCTTCCTGTCTCATTAGCAAGCATTAAAGAGGAACCTAAAGAGGTCAAGCGTTCTGATCCTCAGTCAATGGATGAGAGCAAGATAAAGAATGATGATCGAAAGACTCCTGTAAATTGGAAGGACTCTCGAGGTGCTAGAGTAGCAGTTTCCTCACCAATGAGTCAACATCAGTCATATATCCAGTACTTGCATGCTTATCCTTATCCACAGATCTACGACCCCAACCATCCAGCCTATCGTGCAGTCTCTCCTGTCCTAATGCACAGCTATCCTGGTATGTATTCTGAAATTTGCCTTGAACACTAGTTTACACCCTTAAAATGCAGTCTGAATTTTAATATTTCTGTTAGCAGCTATGGTAAATTAGAAGCTTCATGGCTGACATTTGTTTTGCTTGTGCTTCCACTAGAAGTTCTATAGATGAAACTGATTTAATACAAGATGTTCCTTTTATGAACTGTCATAGTTCTCAGCTACAGTTTTTTCAACCCTTGACAGTCTGCTATCGCTGTTAGACTGACAGATAATTTATTGCCTATAAAAATATTCTAAGCACTTACTGTCAGAACCATTATAGTTACTATTCCTTTCATTTAAAGAGTACCCATAAATGTCTGAAATGGCTATCAGCTCAACCCTCTTTATAACCTCCATTCATCAGGCTAAATTAGGTGAAGAAATTGAAGAGCAAAGATGCCATTTGATAGTTATGTGATCCTTTTTTGATGTTATCCTCTGTTGTGACACCCCCTCCTCCCACCTTGGTATAACCAAAATGTAACAACAGTCACTTGATGTGGTTATTTGTTGTTTACCTGCAGGGGCCTATCTCTCTCCAGGATTTCATTATCCAGTTTATGGGAAGATGTCAGGGAGAGAAGAGGCAGAGAAAGTCAATACCAGCCCAAGCATCAATGCAAAATCAACCACTGAGTCCAAAGCACTGGATTTGCTCCAGCAGCATGCCAACCAGTATCGCAGCAAGTCTCCTGTTGTAAGGCTTAATCTGTTGTTACCAAAGAGTGGTACATATGGGGAGTGCTAGGGAATGTTACTTTAACAAGCACACAATCTGGCATAAAGCTCTGAATGCATGATTATTCTTTAAAGTACTGCTTAAAATAAAAGCAATTCCTAGTCAGGATGCTTCTGTTGCATAAACTGAAAGTGACACAGTGCTGTGCTGTCTTAAAAAAATGGACTTACATAGAAACACAGATTCAGAGACATTCCTGGTGCAGTTAAACAGGAAAGTCCTGTTTGAAAACAGATTATGAAATGAGAAGTTGGGCTGTAGGGTTTGGCAATATCCCCTCCTTATAATTCCCAAGAAGCCACATCTTCCAAATAAAAGATTAGCAGCTTCCGTTTCTGAAGATTTCCACAATGAAGTAAATAGTTAATTTACTTTGACATAAGTTGGTGCTAGTTTTAATTGTGAACAAGTCACTGGCTCTGATTCTACTTTTAAAAGCACTTTTCTTGCTATTCAGGCAGGCTTGATCCCCAGAGTGAATGAAAGAGGGGTGAGAATTCATTTACATCAGCTTTCAGCAGCTCAGTTAAGTTATTTAGACATTGGCAAGTGAACCAAACTTATGGAAGCCCCAGACTAGAAATCATGATGGCTTCAAGCTGCATTATGTTGACTAGAAATCTCTGTGCCTTGAAAAATCTTGAATTAGTCAGATACACCAGCTTTACATTAGAATGAAGTGCAAATAATCCAGCACAGATACGGCTTCTTCAGAAAAAAATTCAGCTTAATCATTTGAATTCAAAAGGTTTTCAGTGTAATTTGGTTGTGATTTTGTCCCTTTTGAAATTCTCACATCAGTTTTCTCACTTTCTATTGCTAGCCTGTGGAAAAAGCAGCAACTGAGCGAGAACGGGAAGCAGAAAGGGAGCGAGACCGTCACTCTCCTTTTAGCCAGCGGCATCTTCATACACACCATCACACACATGTTGGAATGGGTTACCCCCTTATACCTGGACAATATGACCCATTTCAAGGTGAGCAGATTTACAATAGTAGGATTAGTTTATGGAGTTCTTACCTTGACATTGGAAATCATGCCCACCTGAAGCATTTTGAATAGAGAAATCTCAAGTTAAAATTGGTTTACATTTAGGAAGAAGGCTTGACAATGCACACCATGGACTAACAACAGATTAATAGCTTCATGCCTGAGAAATAGAAATTTTTATTTCCAAAATTGTTTAAAGATGTAGTAGTTAGTCTGTCATTCACATGAATGTTTTGATTCCTGCTGCAAATTGACATTAAGTGGCTGAAAGGCAGAAAAAACACAAAACAAAACAACCTCCTGTTTTTGTGTATAATTAGGGTTGTGTAAGCAATGGAAGAGGTGTTACAGAGGCAAAAGGTTTTTATACTGAACATATTTTATGTAAAATGTATTGTAGTCACAAGGGTTTGAGCTTGTTGTAATTTGACTATCTAAAAGAGGACTCTCTATTTTGGCAAATAGAGTTCACAGAGTTGCAGTCAGAAAAAAAGTAGCACAATGAGATATGAATCATTCTGCCTATGTTTTATACCAGTCTTTGTTTTTCTCTAACTCTGGACTCTAGCTGAATTAAAAGGAGATTTCCTCCCATGCAGCAAAGTATATGCTATCACAATTGATGGCTAAATAGCATTAATTCAGTACATTCACTTGATGCCTCTGCAGTTATTTTTCCTGTGTAGAACTCTGGACATTTCTCAGTCTGATTCAGTAGTTCTATATGCCTTTTGGGATACATTATGCTTGTTCAGCAGGAAAACTGTAAAAATGATAAGTTATTACGAAAGTATTGTATTTTGAGCATCTAGCATGTTGTTTCTATAATTCACTGTGACTTTTGATTCTTGTTTTCTGGTACTTATATTTCTACTGAGCTTCCTATTCAGATACTCATACAAACCACTTAGCATCATGCAGTGCAGTACTCGGAAGGGAATACAGTAAATAGGAATGCTGTATTTTCTTGCAGAATATCAGGGACAACTCATTTTACTATATGAAGGCATATGGATCATACTGGGCAGACTGTCAACACTGTCACCAGGAATATTTGCCTTTTATATAGTATGGCATTTTATGATGGTGGGATTATTTGTCTGTTTGACTTAGAGATGCTTCATAACATTTCTCTGAGCATAGAAATCCACTAAAATCATAAGTGCATCAACATTCCTTTCTTTCTTCTTTCCCTCAGGATTGACCTCTGCTGCCCTTGTTGCCACTCAGCAGGTGGCTGCACAGGCATCTGCATCTGGTATGTTTCCTGCACAAAGAAGGTAAATAGCCAGTAAATCTTAAATTGTATATCTTAACATAGAGAGGAGAAAGCTATCATAGTTTTTATACCCTGATTACATACCCTACTTTGTATGACACAGGTCCTAAGGATGAAGAACTTTGCTGTTGGGTCTTTAGTTATGTCCCTTGACTGTAACATAGATCATTAAGAAGGAACAAGTAGTCTGTCTTCTGAGATTTTCCATAGACTATGTTTTAAGGATTTGGTTTAGATAAAACAAATGATTATGAAATTTAAGATCCAAATTTTTAATGAAAGAGGTTTAAAGTTCATGTTCAGAAGATCCAGGTACACTAATCAGGACAATGTAAGATCTTATCTATTCTACAAGTCTTCTTGGTTTGCTGACTTTGCTTTCAAATATGTTTGCATGGGAGTCCATTACAAGTGACATCATGTTTAAATTACATACATATTCCATGCGTTTGCCTCTTGATTATAATTTTTAATAGAATTTACTCTTTAACCAACGTTCTTGCTCTTGAAAAGTAAAGAGAATCTTCTGTATGATTATCCCATCTTAACGGAATGACCCAAAGTATCCGTAACATGAGGGTTTTATTAATCACTACCATGGGAATCCTCAGAGTTTAATGTATTAAATAATACTCTCATGTTCCATGGTTATGGGTATGTCTGAGAAAGCTGACTTTGGAAAAAAGTGACCATGTAAGGCGCTTAGCTGAAATTATTTGAGTGAGGAAGGTTTGTAGACCTGAAAGAGCAGATGGATACTGAAGTGACAGAACCTAGAAGTGAAATCCCAGAATAGGTACTGTATGTTAGCATGTTGTTCCTGGCAGGAGAGGGATGAGGATTTGGCTGTCTTCCCTTCCTGGTTTTGAGAGTACTGTAAAAATTTTATTTTGTGATATATCTGAGGTGCAGAAAAAAAATGCATACTAAAACATTCTTCTTTCTCTTTTCAGAGAATGATGAGTTTGGGGATGTACATTGTCATGTGACTGGATCACATGAGGAAGCGCTTTATTACAGACATCAGTTCCATGGTGTTAATTTGAAATGCCTTAATGGCAGGCAAAAACCAGTCATTTCATTTTTGTAAA
>JANHGL010022467.1:5740-25211 GCA_024611195.1 Ceyx melanurus
TGGTGGTGGTTTTTTTAAATTTATTTTAAAAACTGTACCTTTTCATGTCTCTCTTATTTTTATATTAATGATTTATTCTTTTACAGATGCAAACTATTTGATGTTTCTAAGCTCACACGTAGCCACTGTTATTATTATCAGCATTGGTAAAAGAATCATTATCATTCTCATCACTAAAAGCTAGCTCATTACCTGATAAGTCAAAATTTCCTCCCAAAGATTTTGAGGTATTTGATTTTCCTCATTTGTATTCTCACAAGTCATTTCTTTCTCACTTAACTGGAGATGAAAATGCACCTTCCATAAGTAAGCTCCATTCTGCTCATTATGCAGATTTGAGTATTAATTTTTCTTTTATCCTTTGCAGCATAAGAGCTGATTGCATTTTTAACTGGTTGGTGGTGTCCAAGGGACTTCCTTTGAAAAACTGCTATTAGGGGTTAAAATGTGATTATGTACGTTTGAGACAACTACTGATCCAACTCCTAAAATCCATGGGTTCTAGTAAGACTGACAATTGAACCACAGCTTCAGCTGGTGGGCAGGAGTTTGGGGAATAATCTTTGGGAAGAATCTGAGATAATGATACTGGTGACAAACTAGTCTTTCACTAGGGCAAAAGATAAAACGTTTCCCTTTTTTTTTTCACCCCAGTTTCTTTCCCATATTGACCCAGCTACAACCTAGTCCAAACATCTATTACTCAAGTGAGTTGTAACAGCTCAGATAAGCTTTTCAATGTTTGCTTTCCCTTTGAAAATGAGTGACTATTTCCCTTTCTATAAGTCCCAGTTCTGTGGATGTACATGTTATTTTTTTCCCGTTCTGTAGACTGGCAACTCTGTGTCTGCTCTTAATCATAGTCAAGTGTTCTAGCACAGAATAGTTACTGTCTTCATATCTATCTTCAGGATGAGATTACAGTTTGCCCAGGTTTCTAACATCAGGTTTTGTTTAGTCCCTCTCTAATTTCTCCTTGATGCTATACAGAGGGTTTTTCATTTCAGAAATGCTTGTTTGATATGGGAATCCTTTTCTGATCTTTCACACACATAGTTCTCCTTTTATGAATTGCTACTTCATTAGGTAACTGGGGTCAGGAAAAGATGTCTCCAAAGAGAAGTGCCAACATATCGAGAGTACAGGAAATCTAGGAAGAAAATGTAATCTGTTTGGGGCTCTAGATGGGAAGTTGTTTTGGTTTTGTTATTCTGTTTTTGTTTTTCTTTTCTCACAGAAATAAATATTTCTGATGATGTGGTACAGAAAACTACCTGATGTGTGAGCTGTAAGTGGCCTTTTAAAATTCAATTAACTCTATTTAATGGGATTCATGCGTTTGTAATATCAAGGAGTCACATTACTGAAAATTAGTTTCAGTAATGTTCCTCTAATGTTACTGCAGAGCTATTTGTTGCTAAATGGAAAGAAAGCTAATTACTAGACTTAGTTTTTCATACAGCTAATATTGCTTTACCCATCTTTCTTCATATGACATAGGATTTTGTTTAAATCATCATTAAATCTGAGATATCTGACCTCTCTAAAAAAGTGAGTGCTTCAGTTTATTTAGCCCAGAATATTCACAGACAGAGAAATAATTTAGATTCTTGATTTTCTTTTATTTCTCAGATTTTAAAACTTCAACACAAATTATGCCCAAAGAAAGATTTCTGCTTGTAACATCCTGGCATCAGTCAACAAGCCAGGCTGTGATAGTTCTCTCTGATAGCTTTATATACAGAACTCACCATTTTTTTTTTTTTTTTTCCGAAATGTACTGAGCAAAAACTACTTTAATTCAATCAGCTTTTTGCGGAGAAATCCATTTTGGAGCCATGTTTCAAAGCTTTAAACTTTGCTCCTTCCCTTTTCATATGTTTCAAGACTGGAATATTTTCACTTCTTTCTCAAATTGGAAAAAGTGTGGCTTTAAAAGGTCACATGAGTATTTTGCATGCAACACAAATATCACTATTCCAAAGTAAACCTGTTAAAAATAAATTTAATATATGGGAACAAAATTAATCAATTTCAAGGCCTGGAGTCACAGTCTGAATGGAAAGATGGAAATCAAGGAGTGGTAATTTTTAAAGATACAGAACAAACATGTACCATTATTACTGCACCGCCTGCACACAACCTGAGAAGGGCATTGGATTTTGTTTAATGGGAATTAACATTTTCTTTGCATCCTGCTGTAAACGGAAGGCTGGTCAAATTCGATGCACTTTGAAACTTAAAGAAAGACCTCACCAGACATGCAAAAGAGTCAATGCTCTCCTGGTTACTCCGGATTTGGGACACCTGTGCCGATCACACTCTCCTCGATGGCTAAGAGGCCAGGAGCCTGGGAGGCCTGTCTAATGACTACAGAATTGACCAGGAATTTGCAAGAGTCCAAGACCCTCTCAGTCTTTGGAGACAATTGTTGATGAGTGTTAGAGCAAAATATAGCAGAGGAGAGGACTTACAGCAACAACGTCCCTGGTCCACCATGGAAGAAGGAGTCCAGAGACTGAGGGAACTTGCTATTCTAGACAACATTTTTGCAAGTGACAAACCAGACTTTGGAGACCCTGATGATGTTCAATGCACGGATCGGATGTGGAAAAAGGTGTCACAACTGGTACCTGAGAAATACCTCCAGTACATGGCTCTACACCGGGACAGTAACACACATGAGTCAGTGAGGAACAAGATTAAAAGAATGAGAGACTATGAGGAGATCGCTTATTTTGTTTCCCAGTGCCAGACAGCCTCTATAGAGATGGAAGAGTTTAAAAGGTTTAAAAATGAGATTTCTGACATCAAGGAGGAGTTTAAAAGATTTAAAAATGAGATGGCTAATGACATTAAGGAACTCCATACTGCACTGGACACTCGTGCTGTTGCGCCGGTACAAACCAGACCACGATATTAGGATCCGACGCTCCTCAGCAAGAGAGAGTGGGTACGCATTACAGACTGACCTGTGTTATTAGCTTCTTGATCATGGGGAAGATATGCGACAGTGGGATAGAAAAACCACCCATGTCCTGGCAGCTCAAGTGCAAGAACTGAAATCAGGAAACAAGCCACTGAAAGTGAGTGCCGTGCCAGTATCCCGTGGGCGAAGATCGCAGCATAACAGACAAAGTTGTGACCACTCTGACTCACTGGAAAGCACCTCCTGTATGCACACCCAGAGAAAGGAAAGTGCTATCGACAAAAATCAGGATTGGGGGGGCCTTCTTCTGGCCAGGAAGAGGAAAGGGACAATCAAATATATTGGGCTGTGTGGATTCGGTGGCCTGGCACATCTGAACCACAACAGTACAAGCCTTTAGTTGACACTGGAGCCCAATGTTCATTAATGCCCTCAGGACATACAGGCTCTGAAGTCATTTCTATTGCTGGAGTGACAGGAGGCTCCCAAGAGTTGACTGTGGTGGAGGCTGAAGTGAGCTTGACTGGGAGGTGGTGGCAGAGACATCCTATTGTAACTGGGCCAGATGTCCCATGTATTCTGGGCATTGACTATCTAAGAAATGGGTACTTAGAAGACCCAAAAGGACATAAATGGGCATTTGGAATAGCTGCGGGAGACAGATGGATTAAAACTATTGAATACATTGCCTGGTCTCTCAGAAAAGCCCTCTGTTGTGGGACGGTTGAAAGCTGAAGAACAGCAGGTGCCAATTGCCACTAAGACTGCATCGCCAGCAATATTGCACAAACCTAGATGCTGTGATTCCCATCCATAAGATGATTCGTGAGCTGGAGAGCCAAGGGACAAACCCACAAAACTTTTCAACAGCCCCATTTGGCCAGTGCGTAAGTCTGACGGGGAATGGAGACTGACTGTTGACTACCATGGCTTGAATGAGGTGACTCCAGTGCTGAGTGCTGCTGTACCCGACATGGTGGAGCTATAGTATGAACTGGAGTTCAAAGCAGCCAACTGATATGCCACCACTGATATTGCTAACGCATTCTTTTCCATTCCCCTAGCAGCACCGTGAAGGCTGCAGTTTGCCTTCACCTGGAGAGTCGTGCAGTACACCTGGAATCGTCTGCTGCAGGGATGGAAACACAGCCCCACCATCTGCCATGGACTGATCCAGGACACACTGGAGAGAGGTGAGGCTCCTGAGCACCTGCAGTATTGATTACATAATCATATGGGGAAACACAGCAGAAGAGGTTTTTTGAGAAGGGAGAGAAAATTGTGCAGATTCTCCTGAATCTGCACAATCAAGCAGAGCAAAGTCAAAGGTCCTGCCAAGGAGATCCAGTTCCTGGGAGTCATGTGGCAAGATGGACACCATCAAATCCCAACAGAGGTGATTAACAAATTAACAAGTATGTCTCCACCAACCAGCAAGAAAGAGATCCAATCGTTCCTAGGTGCCATAGGTTTTTGGAAGATGCACATTCCAGAATATAGCCAGATTGTGAGCCCTCTCAATCTAATAACAAAAAGAAGAATCACTTCCACTGGGGCCCTGAACAGAAACAGGTTTTTGAGCAAATCAAATGGAAAATTGCTCATGCAGTAGCCCTTGGACCAGTCAGACAGAGCTAGATGTAAAGAACATCCTCTATTCTGCTGGGGACAGAGGTCCTTCAGCTTCAGCTGGGGACAGAGGTCCTTCCTGGAGCATGGCAGAGAGTACCGGGTGAAATTCGAGGCCAACCCCTTGGATTCTGGAGTCAAAGCTACAGGGTTTCTGAGGCAAACTACATACCAACAGAAAAGGAAATCTTAGCAGCCTATGAGGGAATTCAAGCCGCGTCAGAAGTTGTTGGCACAGAGGCACAGCTTCTCCTGGTACCCTGACTACCAGTTTTGGGATGGATGTTCAAAGGAAAGACCCCCTCTACACATCATGCCACTGATGCCACCTGGAGCAAGTGGATTGCCCTGATTCAACAGCTCGCCCACATTGGTAGCCCTAACCACCCTGGAATCCTGGAAATTATCAATAATTTGCCTGAAGGTGAGAGTTTTGATCTGACAGAGGAAGATGTGGAAGAAAAGGTGACACGTGCAGAAGAAGCCCTGCTGTATAACCAGCTGCCAGATTATGAAAAGCGCTATGCTTTCTTCACTGATGGCTCCTGCCGTCTCATGGGAATGACTTGGAAGTGGAAAGCAGCCGTATGATGTCCAACACGAAAGGTCGCAGAAGCCACCGATAGCCAAGGTGAATCAAGTCAGTTTGCCGAACTCAAAGCTGTGCAGCTGGCTCTTGACCTTGCCAAGCGAGAGAAGTGGCCGAAACTTTATCTATACACTGATCGTGGATGGTGGCCAATGCACTATGGGGGTGGCTCGACCTATGGAAAAAGGCCAAGTGGCAACATAGAGAGAAACACATCTGGACTGCTGAAGTCTGGCAAGACACTGCTGCCAGGACAGGAAAGCTAATTGTCAGAGTCCGACATGTGGATGCTCATGTGCCTAAAAGCTGGGCCAATGAAGAAACCCGTAACAATGCCCAGGCAGACCGGTCGCCCAGGTGCAAGTGTCACAGATGGGCTTGGACTGGCAGCATAAGGGAGAGTTGTGGAGGCAACCAGTGGCTGGCTGGAGACCTACCCTGTGCCTCCTGCCACCACCCAGAATACCATCCTGGGTCTTCAGAAACAAATCCTATGGCGACATGGCACCCCCAAGCGAATTCAGTCTGACAATGGGACTCATTTCAAAAACAACCTAAGTGCACCTGGGCCAGGGAGCATGGGATGGAATGGGTGTTTCACATTCCCTACCATGCACCAGCTGCTGGAAAAGTGGAGAGGTGTAATGGGCTGCTGAAGATGACCTTAAAGGCTTTGGGTGGAGGGACATTCAGGAACTGGGATCAGCACCTAGTCAAGGCCATGTGGCTTGTCAACATCAGAGGTTCTGTCAGCAGAGCTGGCCCTGCCCAATCAGAATCCCTTCACACCACAGATGGTGATAGGGTCCCAGCAGTGCACCTCAGGGGTATATTAGGAAAGACTGTTTGGGTCAATCCTGCCTCTAGCAAAGAGAAGCTCATTCGTGGGATTGTCTTTGCTCAAGGGCCTGGCTATACATGGATAATGCAAAAAGATGGGAAAACATGATGTGTGCCTCAGGGAAACCTAACCATTGCCTAACCACACACAGAGAACTGTTATTCTGTATCTAGATTGTTATGTATATATATAGTCAATATGTTTTTGTTATTATGGAAAAGAAAAGGAAAAGTTTTAGGGTGGATGATGTCAAGGGGTAGCAATTGTCTTTTGTTTAAAAAAACCCAAATCGTTTCTTTTTTTTTATCCTGCCTGTGGTGGTGGGGCTGGGTCAGTTGGGACTGGGGAGGAGCGGGGGGAGGGGGAGGGCGACGGGATGGGGCAAGCCTGAACATGCACACAGACAGAAATGGAAAAGAGGTGTGGTTTTCAAGAGTGGGGACTGTCTCTCTGCTTTTTGGGTGGATTTGGGAGAAAAGGGAAATCGATCTTTTCCTCCAGATCGTCCTTGCTTTTGGGCAGTCTGGACTATCGCTGACAAGCCTTTTCAGCACCAGGTTTTTTTCCTGGAGCACCTCTGTCTGCTGCATATTTCATGGGTTCATCTGGCGCTTTGATCCCCTGAGACTGTTTTTTCTTCTTGAGGAAGAAGCCCAGAGTGGGAATTTCTTTTCCTTTTTGGGCCACCCTCATGGCATTTTCCCCCCCTTGCCCCCCTCCCTGTTTCTCCCTCCCTGTTCAGTGGCACATTCCGGCAGCCCCTGTTAGTTGTCGCAGGGAAGGGCAGCCATCTGTGTCTGTTATATATATATATATATATATATATATATAGTTGTTTCGAAGTTTACTGATTATACATTTTGTTGTTGCTTGGTTTTGCATTCTACTGGTTGTACATTTTTGTTGTTTGGTTTTGCGCTCTATAACAAGTGTCTTTCTCTCTTTTCCATATACTTATATATATATATATCTTGCTTGAATAAATTCTTGTCCCTTTATACGCCCCAGGTCTTACTATAATTTATTACTATAGTGGCCATCTGACTAGAATGAAGATGTATGCCCCTGTTTTGATCTTTGCCTTTAAAATTTAAGATAATACCTGTCCAAACTAGAACACCCACTTGGCTTCAACCTCCTTTCAGCAAGTTGTAGAGAGTGAGAAGGTTTCCCCTTGGCCTCCTTTTCTTCAGGCTGAACAACCCCAGGTCCCTCATAAGGCTTGTGCTCTAATCTCAACTTCATTGTCCTTCTCAGGACATTCTCCAAAGAAGATCCATGCCACATCCATATTTAACTGTAAAGTCTTAGCAAAAGACTTATAGAAACTGGTTGTACACTGACCTGGAAGACACCACCTACAGAAGCAGAATGCTGGTGGGTTCCCCAGGATCTCTTGGACACCTTCCACACAAGAGAGTTGGTTGTTCTGCCTCGGAATTAACAGTGTAAAGGAGAGTGCAGTTTGTTGTAGACCAGAAGCCAATTCTTCACCCAAACTTGGTAACAACTGATCCCTAGTCAGCTGACACTTTATTTTCCAGTGACTGACTTTGATTGCACACCTTAATCCCTTTGAGTTCAGCAAACATTTAATGTGACAAAGCAGTTTCAACATGAAATTAAAAAGAGAGAATGCAATGATTTAATTTATTATTACATACTCAAACTAATGGGGGAAATAACTAAAATTATTATTTTTGTTTTTTATTTTATCTGAGCTAAACCAAAACTCATTGCCAGCGTTTCTGCTTATACTGTGGCCATGGAATACAAAAAGTTCTTACCTGTATATACTCCCAGCATGGATAAAGAAATACAGAAGTGCATTCTTTGTTATTGGCTGGATCCTCTACAGGTGATTGAAGAGTTCTTGAAAGTACTGAATTTAAAGGCCTTTTAGATTTATATATTTCCAATAAACCCCATTTATTTTTCTTAAATCTTTTATATGAAAATATCAACCATTCTTCTTCCCTTAACAGTGGAGCTTTAGCACAAGACATTTACAAGCATTTTAGCTGTCTGTTATTCGTTTTGCTGGTGCAACATGACTTTTGAGTTAGATATTGCACAGAAACATTCTTTAAAAAAAAAACAGATAGAGGCTTTGTTAGCTTTATTGAACTAGGGAACACTAACAGTAAACATATGATAAAAACTGAAGTAGACGTAGAAGACTTTTCTGTATTTTATTTTGTATAACTGTATCATGGATATGAATCTATTAACTTTTAAAAGAAAAGTTGAAAAATATTATAATTTAATGAATAAAAACATAAATTATATAGAAAAGGGTTTCCTGAATCTCTGTAGTGAATGAAATGATCTCACATAGGTTTTTGGGTTAACAACATGTCAAAACATATAGTGAACTAGAAAAAAAATTAAACCCTCAAATATTTATGTCATGGAAAAATGTAAATAAATTGCAAGAGTTAGTAATTTTACCTTCAGGGCAGAAGTACAGAAATACAACTATGGCAAGCTTGGCAGAGGAATCTTAGCACAGCAAAAATGTAGCATTTTCGCAAGTGAAGAACTGCAACAAAAACTGAGAGCATTGACACATTTGAATGGGATCATAAGTAGTTCTTTGGCACCACTGTTTGCTTTGTTACTTTCCTCGGGCTTCTTTGACATGGCACTGCAAAGTTACATGCCACCTTGCCAGACATTGACATTGACAACCTGTGGCTCTCCCAGTTTGATACCCACTTAAGATGGGCATCTAGGGTGACAGTTATGCTGGGTGCTCTGTCTTTGATGGCAGAACACAGTGAGAACCTTTCTGCTGATTTAAAGTTTCTCTATGTTGCATAGACCACCCTGTGGTGTGCAGAAAAGCACTGCTTTTTATGAAATCAACAGTGTACTGAACATCTTGGAGGTTTTTCCAAAGTTCTCACAAACAGCTCTGGGTATTACATTTCCACTTAATTTCCCCACACATATAATGTAACAATAACACTTACTGTGTATGATAAAGAACTTACCAACCTGCAAGTCAGAACAGAACTTTGTACTGTTCCAGCTGCTCCAGATCTTGTCCCTCTGTGATCTTCCTGTTCTGGTTTGAAATAATGCTGCACAAGTTTCAGACTTTCAGATATAATTTATAGATTCAACCATGTTTATTTTTTAAATGGTTTTTCTGTCCTTCATTTAGGGGGGGAAAAAAATCACGTAACGTTGAACATGCAATTACTGGGATATAAATGGTCTTTGATTTTCAAATGTGTATTAATGGGTCAATATTCTCCTTTCTTGCCATACACAGAACTCTCATTAATTATAATGTCATGACAGCTACTGAATGAATTTGACCTTATCCATTGAGCACCATGTTTTAGCATCAATAGTTTTTGTTCTGAACAGCAATTGGGAAATAAAGACAGTCATGCTGACTGAACAGGTGTGTTAATGACAATTTATTTCTTTTTCTTTTCCTTTTTTTTTTTCCTTTATTTTTTTTTTTGTTAGCAATGAGTAGCTTTGCTTTGTGATGGGATTATATAAATTTAATAGTGACCTGTGAAACAGGTTTCTTCTATGTGTATAATATGGTAGAAAAGGCTTGAATAGGAATCATTGTGCTTTCCTGGACTAAGGTTATTAGTTTATCAATTTGTTCAATTTGGCATCTTTTATTATAAATAAAAGTAAATACTTTGTCCACATAAGTAAATGCATCAAGTTAAAGGGTATTGTATAGGTAAATTTTCAGGAAATGTAATATCACCAATGCTAAGCAAACGAAGCCTTGGTCTAAAATTCCAGCATTGTAAAATACCACAAATTAACTATGAAAGAGTGTGACTTCATACAATGTTTATAGCATGAAAAAAACAGTGCAGAATGAATATTCTGCAATCGATAAAATGGGAATGAACTGAAATGTAGAAGCAAATTTGCTAAGGTTCTGCAGCACTGGTTTACCAAGAAATTCACAGGCATTGACAAGAATACTACACAGAAAGGCTTTATGCTGGAGAAAGTAATTGTGAGATAATAGTAAAGTCTAACTGGACAATATTGGTATTCTGGGGTACATCAAGAGGAGTGTGTCCAGAAGACTGAGTGAGGTTCTCCTCCCCCTCTACTCTGCCGTGGTGAGACCTCACCTGGAGTATTGTGTCCAGTTCTGGGCTCCCCAGTTCAAGAGAGATAGGGATTTGCTCGAGAGGGTCCAACAGAGGACTACAAGGATGATTAAGGGACTGGAACACATGCCTTATGAGGAGAGGCTGAGACTCCTGGGGCTCTTTAGTCTGGAGAAGACTGAGAGGGGACTTGATACATGTTTATAAATATATGAGGGCTAAGTGTCAAGAGGAAAGTGACAGCCTCTTCTCTTGTGCTCTGTGATAGAACAAGGGGGAATGGTTATAAGCTAGAACACAAGAGGTTCTGCCTTAACATGAGGAAGAACTTCTTTACAGTAAGGGTCACAGAGCACTGGAACGGGCTTCCCAGGGAGGTTGTGGAGTCTCCTTCTCTGGAGATTTTCAAGACTCGCCTCGATGCATTCCTCTGTGACCGGTGTTAGATTATACTCAGACTATGATCCTGCCTGGCAGGGGGGATTGAACTCTATGATCTCAAAGGTCCCTTTCAACCCCTAATACTCTGTGATACTCTGTGATACTGCAATATTACAGAAACTTTTATTCTGCCAAAACCAGTGCAGTTTTATTAGGAACTTCATTCAAGCTGTTTAACAGTATCAGTGTATCACCTCATTTGAATGGGTGAGAAATAGAAAAGCAATAATGGAAGATGTCATTAGGATAGTGTCAAGCCACAATGTCCTTGAAAGCAATTAGGAATCTTCTGTAGGAATTTAAATGACACCAGAATGGAAATTTATGCATAAGAAGTTATAAAGAAAAACAGAAGAGAAACAAACAGGCTAACTTTGAACAAATGATTATGTCTCTCTTGCTTAAAATAGATCAGACTTCAGGGTAAGTTTAGGATCTATATGATGTGACAGTTATGCAGGATGAGGTACAGTATTCAAATGTAAAGCTAAAGGCTTCACAGAAAGGCCTTTCTTTCCAAAAGTGAATCCTTCTGGTGATTCTCACTGAGGCAAAATCAGTGTGCTGCCCTCCTAGCCCATTTTCTTAAGGAATTGCTAAGTGATCATGGTAGCACTGGGAGCCACTGCCCCCCTTCCTTTAGGTCATTCTGTGTACAGGTCATGAGGCTATCAGGATACACAGGGCAGAATAATTTAATTGGAACAAAAATGTGGTGTGTTTAACATGGAAGAAAACTCCACCTTCCCAATTAAGTTTTGGTTCATTTCCCAGTCTCTCCCTGGGACAAACTGGCCCTTGACCTCTCTTTGCTCAGCCTGAGGAGCTGGGTAGGTGCCCTACCTGTGTTCTCTTCCCCTTGAACGGTAACTCACATTGATACACTGGAATTTTGCACAGCTCATCCACACAATGGTTAGTAACTGCTGCCTTGGATGGAAGCATTTTATAGAGTGAATTCCTGCACTGCAGACAACATCAGTCATTTGAAGCCACAAAGAGGCTATCATGTCAGCCAGACCACTAGAACTTAAATAATTTCTAATAAAACATTAAAAAAAAAAAGGTTTCATGTAAATTAGAACATTATGATCAAAGAAGCACAATGGTTACTTTACAAGGTTTGGATATATCATGAGTGTGTTTTGTGTGATGACTTATTGAAGGTCTGTTGGTGGAAGTTCACAGAATAAGTGGGTTTAGTTAAGAGTGGACTCTGAATTCTTGCTTTAGCTGTCATGCTCTGTTTTTTTTTTAGTGTGTGGACACTAATGTACTTACATGAGCTGCCTAAGTTGAATTTACCTTTAAACTCATTAAATTTATGAAAATGTTTATTCATAGAAAAATTAAATACAGCTAGATTTCTTTGTGAGTACTGTGATATAAGAAAATATAATAGCATGCCTTAAGCTGATATATTTCTATGTTTTATGCAACTGCCCAAAGCACAATCACAAAGCAAAGAAATGATAAATTTTAAAGGCTAGTTTATTTAGCACATATTTTTGGAATGTTATGTAAGGGAAATGCACTGCTCATGGACTCTCCTGGTCACCCTTCTAATAATATTTGGTGGGACACTCTGTAATACCAGAGTCTGAAATATAAAAACCCCAAAAGAAAGGATGCCCCCTCAAAATCCCTCTGCAAATAAACCCTCCTCAGCTATCTTAAAGCACATTTCTTTTCTAACATGTCCTTGTTTTTTGCTTGTATCCATTTCCAGGTTCACAGATATAAAATGCTGATTCTAGCTATTTTCACTATCATGTGTTTCCATCTTAAAAACAAATAGAAATTAATTTCAAATTTATTGACCCTCCCTTCCTAAAGTTTTACTTGCTGATAAGGCATTCAATCACTCTGAGATCAGCAAATAAGTTGAGATTTCTACCAAATGGAATCAAGTTCAATTTTGACACTTTAGATTGTTTAACTTCAAAATAAATGCATAGTTGCTTATTTGAGTATTAATATGCCCTCTGGACACTTAGGTAATTTTGAATGAGTTTGAAGGGTCTGCCTTACCTGACTTGACGTGTGGCATCATTTCCTCTTCAAAATATTTATTCCACAAGTGTTATCAGTGCTGCAAGAGAATGAGGAACACTTTGCCCTCTTCTATGAGGAAAGGCTTGGCAAACGTCTCAGGACAGAGTGCTGGGGCCATGGATATACTGCAGGGAAATTACATCCTCTCGCATCGTGTTATTTAAACAAAACTGTGACCCATTCTACAGACACTGCTTTCAAGGACACTCATGTTCCAGGAGGGAGTAGGTACATTGAAATGAAATGCCAATAGCTTTAACTGTAAATCAAGGCCATTTAGTTCAGCCTGCCAGATAGCTCAGACTTGTCTCAAATTCCATGTTATCTTGCCAGATCATTAATTATAAGAATGGGTACAGAGTCTGACTTGCCATCTTTGATCCGATAAAATATGTAGGCACATTATTTTCAACTTTAAATGTCTAAGTTCCCTATTACAGTCAAATTCTTTCCTGATGGTACAAACTCCACAGTGATTCCACTGACTTGTACAGGCTTTTCCCTTTCACTCTGTAATCAGTAGAGTGACTGTGGATTTAAACTAGTGTAATTGGGGGTAAAAGTTGGCTTTTTATGTCTATTTCTATTTTTAAAATCTTCTGTCAAGTTTCATGAGGTCAGATGTGAAGATGAATTTGTTGTTTAAGCTTCTTCCTGCAGGCAAAAAGCTTAATCATTTTTTTCTGCTGACCTTGTCTTGTCTAAAGATGAGTCAATGAATCAAGTTATGAACGATATATCATGAATAAATGATTTATGCCTGGTCAGATCAACTATGATGTATTACTTAGGTCCTTGAGTATTACTGCATATGAAGATTTATTCAAAGTGTCATACAATTGGTCAGGGAGAGAATTCTTAAGTCTTTGTATATTCTCTTGGAAAAAAAATAAAATATATATAACTGTTCTCTGACTGGGGAAATTTATCTTGGCAAAAATTTCTGTCTTTGACAAAGGCTTAAGAAGGACAGTCCAGCAGTTACACTTCTCTGCTGGAATGCAGAAGGTCCTGGTTTCAAGTTAATTTTCTTTTAGTAACTAGTACAGTATGTTTTGGATTTAGGATGAACATGTTGGTAACATTGATATTTTAGTTGTTGCTAAGGAGTGATTACATTGTCAAAGACTTTTCAGCTTTTCACATAACCCCACTGGCAAATAGGCTGAGAGAGAAAGAGAAGCTGGGAGGAGACATTCCGGACAGCTGACCCAAACTGGCCAAAGGGCAATTCCATACCATAGGATGTCATGCTCAGTATATAAACTAAAATGAAAGCTGGCCAGGGGCTGCTGCCCAGGAACTGTCTGGGCATCAGTTGGGAGGCAGTGAGCAATTGCATTGTGCATCACTTGTTATTACTATTATTAATTCCCCTCCCTTTTCTGTCCTATTAAACTGTCTTTTTCTCAACCCATGAATTTTACTCTTTTTTTCCCCAATTCTTGGTGGGATGGGAGAATTGAGTGAGCAGCTGCATGGTATTTAGCTGGCTGCTGGGTTAAACCATGATAGCCTGTCTTTCTTAGTCTTTGCAAACTCCTTTCACTGTAGTCCCACTATCTACAAAAAAGGAAAACAGAAAACATCTTTAGGTCATACAATCATTTAGGGTGGAAAACTCCTTTAAGATAATTGAGTCCAACTGTTAACCCAGCACAGCCAAGTCCATCAAGGTCATAAGGGTATTGTAACAGTTACCATTTTAGAGACCCTGAAGTGCTCATACCACATAAGAATTTATTTTTATGTAAGATTTGCAAGAGGATTTTTTTTTTTCCTAATAAACTGTTTTGCTAGTTCAGCATAATTTTCTGTCTTACAATTCATCATATGGATTATTCATTATTAAGTCCTAACAGTATTGGAATGAAAACAACTCTCTCTGACAGACACCTTCTCTGATGCAAAAAGCATCACATTGCAGCAGGAGCCTGTAACACTCATGAGATTTGTTTAATTTAATAACAAACTTAGAGACTAGTTCCTGAGGCGGGCTACATCAGGGATTCCTGAAGCATGCTGGCTGAGGCTTGCCCATAACACTAAATGGTCTCTGGAAAGAAAACTGGTATAGAAAAGTTATTTTAGTAACCTACTTAAATATTATGGGGGGGAAAAAAATAGAAGTTCTATAAGCTCTTTCACCTTCATGCTGTTACCATCTTTCTTCTGTAAACTGGACCGTTTGTGATTTCTCTCTCCCAATGGACTTCACTCTCCTTCCCAGTTAATAATGTCAATCATGACATACTATGAAGGATTTTCAAACAACTGACCAGATCACACCTTATTAGTAATCTGTTTTATATCACTTAATATTACCTATGATGGTCAATCATCCATTTTAACTTATTCTACATGTATAAAATGATTGGCATCAACATATGTCATTTGAAGAAAATTAATGTATTCTGAAAAGTTGTTTTCTCAGAAATATTGATGACAGAGAAGTTGTGTAAATATAATTATTCTGACACTGTTCTTCTTATCCTGAAAAGGCAGTAATACCAGTAGGAGCTAAATGAACAGTTGCTTATTGCATATGGATGGTGAAGAACTCATGGAAATAAAAGCAAAAATCATGAGAAGACCATTAATTTAACAAATATTTTGTGCTCTACTGTGACCAGAACTAAACATCTGACATTAGTTTACAAACCTGCATCAAATAGCGCATCATGGAGTCAATTCCTTAGATGGCCAGCAAAGTAACTGGGGCAGAATTCTGCCAATCTAAAAATACACAGTTAGGAGGTACATATCTGTTTGAACCCACTGTGCTGAAACCAGTCACTACAAATTTTTCTCTCTAAATCTGATGATGAAGCATCAGTGAAGTATGACGTGAAACACCAAGTTAAATTCTTCAAAGATTAATAAAAATGTTAACATGCCACAAATTTCTGTATTGGATTTTCATACTGTAAAAAGAATTATTTTGAAAGCTGCCTTTTGACTACTACTTTCCCTGCTATTTTATAATAGTGAATGATAATGAAGTTGTCATTTTACATATAGGATAATAAATCGTCTTGCTATGAATACAAGGCTATTACTCACTCACAGGGCCATGATTATGTTGTGCTAGGAGAGTGTGACAAGCGCTTTATGAATGGCACAGTCCAGAAAGTGAACTCAGTCAGTGTTCATTATAAGGTCATCCTCCTAGAATTTGAAAATATGAACTTTGTGCTCTAGTTATGAGCTAATTTTTCATGCTCACTGTATAAGTAGCACTTGGATATCAAGGTCTTTGTGCTGGTTTTGGCTTGGATAGAGTTAATTTTCCTCACAGTAGCTGGTATGCTGCTATGTTTTGGATTTGTGCTGAAAACAGATGACACAGGGATGTTTTCATAATTGCTGAGCAGCACTTAACACAGTGTCAAGGCCTTTTCTGCCCCGCCAATGAGTGGGCTGGGAGTGTACAACAAGTTGGAAGAGGACATAGCTAGGACATCTGACCCCAGCTGACCACAGGGATATTCCATACCATATGATGTCAAGCTTAGCATATAAAGCTGGGGGAAGAAGGAAGAAAGAGATATATTTGGAGTGATGGCCTTTGTCTTCCCAAGTCACCATCAGGAATGGTGGACCCCAGCTTTCTGGAGATGGCTGAACACCTGCTGCCCATGGGAAGTGCTGAATTAATTCCTTGTTTTGCTTTGCTTGTGTGTGCGGCTTTTGCTTTACTTATGAAACTGTCTTCATTTCAACACATGTGTTTTCCAACCTTTGCCCTTCTGACTCTCTCCCTAATCGCCCTTGGGGTAAGTGAGTGGCTGTGTGGGGCTTAGTTGCTGTCTGGGGTTAAACCACAGCAGTCTCCCATCATAGTTCTGCATCTTCATTTGAGATAATGCAATGATGTCTCACTTTAGGAAATGCAGTGACACATGACATATGGGGAAACTTACTCAGCTAATTTGACCATCTTTCATGTATAGTCCCACACTGACAAACACCTGCCTATCACCCAGGCTAGAGAAAAATCCATCTTTATGAATTCTTATACTGAGCTCTATTAGTATTCAGGGGAAAACCACAGTAATACAGTTAGAAATGTCAACTTGTTTCTGGTAGATACAGACTGCAATCTCCATGTATCTCCATCCCCCATTTCTCTGGATGTCATATTCCAGTTTGGACTACCACAGTTGCATTTTTATAGGTATTAGATATTTCAATGCCTGACTAGTCATATGGCAGTATACCTTCTCTCAAGTTACAAAGCACACATGCACATATAACTTGGGTTTAGACCAGTTTTAATCTTAAGCTTTTCCCTGTGTGTTGTATGACAACCTCCATAGGTTTATACTATCAAAGGCATTTCTCAGCCATTTTATCTCTTCAGTATTGCCATAATATTTACCCATTTTGTTTCACTTTAGTTACTAGTTCTTTAACTTTCATTATAAATTGAATAACAAATACCATGTGAAACCTTCTACCATTTTAAGGTTTACTGTTTATATTGCTGTGTGTTCAGCTCTATTTATAGTCTATTTTTCCTTCTTCCTGTAGAAGATACCACGACACAGTTCTGAGAGGACACAGTGCTCACCATCTTTTCACAGATTCAAAGATATCTTGCAATCTTATCACAGATATATAAGGATACAAGAAGAATACTGTATGAAACTCATTGGTGTAATACAGGATAAAAGCAGCTTATTCCTAAGGGATGACAGATAAATTTGTAGAAGGGAGATATTCAATTTTAAGTACACTACTTGGTATTAAGCCAACAACACATTTCAAAAGAAAGTAAATATTGACATGGTAGTAGTTCTGATGTGTGTTCTTTTTTTTTTTTTTTTTTTTTTTTTTCCACAGGAAAAATAACCCTGAAGCCAATTGGAGAAGTCATCACTGACCTCAGCTCAAATATCCTTAGATGAATTGGAAGCACTGACTGGAATCCTTACTAGATTTCACTTCATATCAGATAGTCAAACAATGCTAGAAAATGTTTCCATTTGTCTGAGGCTGAGGTACAAACATCAGATCTGATCTTCACTTGATGTGAGCTGACATTCTCAAAGGAGCGATCCTGGTTTACAACACTTGAGATATAGCCCAGAGCCTCTGCATCTGAGAAAAGGACTATAAGCAGAAAGATATTTAAGTTTGATAGTAATAAGGTCAATGGACCATACAAGGTCACTGTACTGAAAGAAATCTTTTCTCTGATGCTTTTGTGTATTTTAATCAACAAAGGTTTTAAGGCCTTTTAAGTTCAGATATTTAGACCCAGCTTAGCCTATTCAGTCCTAGAATCTTCAATTCCACTTCTCACCTACTGGGGAGAAAAGGGATGTTCCAGTTGCTGTTACTAAGTACCTCAAAATTTATTCAGCTCATAGCACCAACTCTTATAGTCACTTTTATATTCTCTTCCAATGGAACATAAAAACTAACTCAGAAATACTTACGTTTTTCTTGCAAGATTTGCTCTGTTTCTAGTGTTAAAAGTCTTAACCATTTCATACCTTGCCCTCTCCAAAATGAACAAATCAGTGTGGGGCTGATCTGTTCTTACTAGTCTACAGTGCATTCCGAACAGACTAAGATCTGGTTAAACTGGCATCAGAGCTCTTTAGGCATGAACCAGCTCTCTCCACTGTGTGTTTTCTGGTAGCCGGTGCAACAAAACCATTCCACTAGCATCTGTCTTTCCTGGTGCCCACTTCTGACACTCTTAGGACTTTCAACTCACTGTTGGTCCCACCGCTGCCCAGCTACCACTGGCCAGAATCAATCTCTATTCTCTTCCTGTTCCTCAGACTAATACAATAACATATCAATGTGGCAGTGTAAAATTATTTACTGCTTTGCTTGCATTTTTACCATGCCTGCACTACATATAAAAATAAAATGCCATCATAATTACATGATCCTGTAGACTTCTCTCACATGGATCTCAATGCTAATACTCAGTGAGAAATACATATGCAAGAAATCCCATAGTAATCTCCAGGTTAAAGAAAACCATGGAAATCACTGGTTATACTCTCATTCTTTTGGACAAGTCTGGTTTATATCAAGTCTGACTACTTGGAACACTTATATGTTAAATATACTTTTTGTTTTATTTTTTTTTGCCCGGATACATACTCAATGGAAGAGGAAAATGGTGCAACTTCCTAAGCAGAGTCACAGAAGATTTTGAGACCCAGGCAAAGAACATTTAAGCTTCAATAATATTTTTCAGAAATTTTGACTTCCACAGATCTGTCAGCAGGAATTGCCTATCACATACTTGTTTAAAATAGTTGATGCAGAGTTGGCTTATGTTTTCATGGCATGAGTTTACAGGGCTTAAAGGAAACATATTATGAAGGAATATGTTTCTTCACAATTAGACCTTAATCTTACATGAGATAATCTAGTCAGAGCTGCACTTTTTACTGAGCTAATGTATCAAATTAGGTTAACAAGGATTTAAAATGTTAACAAGGTATTACTTTTATTTTTCCTTTTAATGTAGTGAACAGTGTCGTAGTTTGGACAGGTATTATGTTAAATTTTATGAAATGTGAGACCCGGGGCTTATAAGGAAACAAGAATTTATTAAAATAGTGTATACATAGGGAAAAAAAGGGGAAAAGAACACTTGTCAGAGAGTGCAAAACCAAACAGCAAAAAATGCACAATCAGTAGAATTCAAAAATCAAGCAACAACAAAATGTATAATCAGTACTTTGAACCAACAATATATATATAACAGACACAGATGGCTGATCCCTTCCCCCCAACTAACAGGGACCGCCAGAAAGTGCCGTTGAACTGGGGGGGGTGGGGGGTGGGGGGGGGGGGGGGGGAGGGCGGGGGGGGGGGGGGGCGGCGGAGAGGGGAGGGGCCGGGGGAGGCGA
>JANHGL010022467.1:25311-47394 GCA_024611195.1 Ceyx melanurus
ACTTATCTAAATACATACATGACAGAACCCAACAGCTGATCCCACCCCCCAACCACCAGAGACCGCTTGAACGCGCTGCCGAACGGGGCGGGGTGGGGGGGGAAAGGGGGAAATGCCACTAGGGTGGCCCGAAATAGGAAAAGAAATTCCTGCTCCGGGCTTTCTTCCTCAAGCAGAAAACAGAGTCTCAGGGAATCAAAACACCAGTTGAAACCACGAAATACACAGCCAACAGGGATGTTCCCACAGAAAAAACCTGGTGCTGAAATGTCTCGCAGGAGAAGGCTCAGTCTGCTACAGTGGGGACAAAAAATCCGAAGGAGACAAGTCCACGCCACGAAGCAGAGTGCAAGAGCCCGTTACCTCTCTCAAAAACCACACCTCTTTTCCATTTCTGTCTGTGTGCATGTCCAGGCTTGCCCTGTCTCATCACCCCAATGCTTCCCACCCCCACCATTCCTCCCTGTCCCTGACCAGCCTGGCCCCACCCCCACAGGCAGGATTAAAAAAAATGAAAAGGTTTGGGTTCTCTCCCTTTTTTTAAAAAAAACCCAAAAGGGAATTGCTACCCCTTGACAACAGGAAAGCAGTTTAAAAAAAATCCCTACACAAAATGGAAATAAAATTTAAAAATACACATTCACTTACAATGAAACTATTTCATTTCACCTCTCAAGTGCTTCATAAGTACTGAAAAGCCTCCAAGCTCTTCATATATTAAAACAAAACACAGATGAATAGTTTCATGAAGTAACTAATATTGTATAATTTCAAGACCCCTGAAACACAAGAGAAAGTCCAATCATCTGAATTACATATAATCTGAATATTACACATCATCAAGATTTTCAGAAGTCACTGGTCTCGCTCTTTAGATAGCACTAAGGTTGTTTAGTAGCCTTGCTTTTGGGGTTGGTTTTTTTTTTTTGAAGAGTTTTATTTTGAATATTTTTTAGTTTTCCCTGAAGTCTTCATCTACTTTTCACATTCTTGATTCTCAAAAAAACATACAGGGACAATTTATTCCTAGCTGAAAGACCAATTATTTGAAAATCTGACCTTTGTATATTTCTAAAAAAGTGGATAATTCAAACTGTTAGCAAATTATCACACCCCAGATTTTGATGTTCTCTCTAGATAATTTTTTTTTCCCTTGTTTTTGTCCTTCTTCCCATTATGTTTTATTGCCCTGGGATCCATGTTACTGAATCAGCAGCTTGAGAAGCATATGTTACAGCTCACTGGCAGAACCAATTATAAAAAGAAAACAACACCATCAAAAAAAGCAAATTAATATAATTCAGAATCATTCAGTGCAATGTACATTATACACATCTTCATATTTCAGTTTAATTTCTAGCAAAAATATTATTATAGAAAAAAATGTTGTCTAATTCACAACCACTTTCACAAAATGGCTAGTACTTAATTCCGGTCCACAGTGCCTTCTGTACAAACATTCTCATAGACTGCAAATATAATATTGATAGCATAAGAAAATGTGCTTCTTAATCACAATACGTAGAATCTACTTACGTTAATGGTCAATATTACCTTTTTTTTTATTACACTACAGCATAAAAGTACAAATTGATACAAAGTAAACTAATTTTGCAAATAAGGTATTTTATTCACATTCAACATTTTATAATGTGTTATAAAAATCAACCTTTCATTGCACATTTCCACATAACATGATATTTATTGGTTTCCAGGAATCATTGCATGAAATTTACTGCATGATCAAAAACCTAGTTACTTAATATTCTGAACTGACTAGCTATCAGTTGTGGAAACTTGATTTTACTACATGAAAATGTAGAAATAGGTGGCATGAAGGAGTAATCATTCAGGTTTCTCACATTCTATGTCAAAGCCTGAAAAGGATAACACACCTTTACAACTGCTCTTTTGCATACAAAAGGCAGGCGTACTTCCATACTCAATCTGATTAGCTAAATTCTGCAAAATGTTACGTGACATAAAAATAATAACATGATCACTGATAACAGCATTTGAGCATTAATCCACAAAGGTACAGCAATGAGGACATACAATACATTACCATGCAGCTAGATATGAATGCAATGCTAAAATCTGCCATTAAACAGAAGAATATTATTCTCCAGACCTGTACTAAAAACACCTCAACATATCTGTTCCAAATAACTTATGCTTTTTCTCACTGTGTGCAAACAGTCAAGATACTTGAATGTGAACTGTTCCCTGAATTCATGACGGATATGTAATTACATTCATTTTCCATTTCTCTCAGAATACTAAATCATAATATATGTGATAATAATATATTGCTTTTTAACGTCTCCTTCTCTGGCTGAACAACTTTCTCTGGGGTTGTTCAGCCCAGAGAAGAAAAGGCTCCAGGGCAGGCATATTATGTTCTTCCAGTACTTAAAGAGGCCTATAAGAAAGCTGGAGAGGGGCTTTCTACAAGGTGTTGTGGTGCTCAGAGAAGGTGTAATGGCTTTCAACTGAAAAAAGGTAGATTTAGATGAGATGTAAGGAAGGAGTTCTTCAGTATGAGGACAGTGAGCAGGTTGTCCAGAGAAGTTGTGGGTGCCCCATCTCTGGATGTGTTCAAGACCAGGGTGGATGGGACTTTGAGCAATCTGGGTTAGTGGAAGGTGTCCCTGCCTATGGCACAGGGGATGGAATTAGATGATCTTTAGGTGCTAAGAGAAATTGGTGTTGCATTATTATAACAGCTTCAAATGGGGAAAAAAATATCAGGTCCTTGCAATGCTATTTAAGAAAAAAACCAAAGCAACTCTCTTAAATTAGTATCTCAAAGCATATTGCATAACTCTGTCACTGTATGGTAAAGGTAGCTGCTCAAGCATATAGAATCATATACATTGATCAGTAAAGGACCTTCTTCCAAAGACCATGCTTGAAATACTGCTTTTAATTCTATCAATCCATGAATGATCCAACAAGAAGATGTTATGCTGTTTTAACACATGATATGCTTTCCAAAAACAATAAAGGCAGCACACATTTAAAAGAAAAGTAAGGAGCAAGACTTAATTTTCAAAGGCTTCTTGGAAATCAAGGTAACTTAAACAAAACCTTAATCTTTTTTAGACAAATGGATTAGGCAGACACATAAGTATATACTACATTTACACAGAAAAAAAAGTTGTTCCATGCCTATATTCTGATTAGATTTCTTAAATTAAGCCCTTGTTCTAATTTCAATCTAGACAATATGTGCATTGATCCTTTCCAACATTTATAGTAACTATTAAGTTAATACTAGATGATGATACTTCACTTGTACATGAACACTCATCTTCTGCCCTGTGGGTTTACTTAACATTGACCAAGGGACTCTTCCACATAGCTTTTTTTAAATATACTCTTGCTTGTAATAATCTTTGTTGAGATATTAAAGAGAATATACTAAAAGCAAATAAATAATACTCTGATACCAAATCTTTTGGGAAATTCCATAAGTAGCAGCCAAATTCTGCTGACTTCATGCAGGTGGAAAAGTACCCTGATAAGCACTTATAGTAAAGGCAACTCTGCTGAAAAAACCAAACCCATTCAGTAAAACTGAGGGAAACAATCTTCTAGTAAATCTAAATATCAAGGTGTACGCATTCTCCAGGTATGATGAATGTGTATGAGCAATAGTAGAAATAACCAGTGGTAATGGGATTAAAACAGGGAAAAAGCTTGCTAGGCTTGATATATACATAGTTTTAGTAAATATAAGTCTAAAATAGACATTCTTAAATCCTTTGCTTCCTAGATGAGTATTTATTATTCTTAGGCACTTCCCAGGTTCAGGTACAGGCTTGTGCATATGTCCTTATCATCCTTAATCATTTAGAACACTGCAATACACCATATTTACAGACATAACTTTTGTATGTAGCCATCATGTAGTGAAAGGTGCTAGATGGCTTGCAGAATGTTAGAAAAAATTATGTGTTTGCATACTGCTTATTTTATCTTGTAGGCAGGTAGTTGGCAGTACCAACTCAAGTTTGTCTATCATTTCTTATTCATAGAACTTCAGAAAGTTCACTTCAAAACTTTTAAGATTATTACCTGTCTACACATTCAAGAGAAAGACGATATGAAGGAACACCTGGCAGCCCCATGAAAAGCTGCTTCCATTCAATCAAGTTATAATTGAAAACTTGCTGTTTGCACATACTCAGAAGAGACAACTACAAATGTCTCTTTATGTTTTATCCATTTGGATCTGAGCAGGACTGTTCTATCACTTTCATCTATTTATTATGGTCAATTGCACCAGGAATAAGACTATAAACTTAAGGGAGGTGAATTGAGAACCAGATGGGAAACAATGTGTGTGACTGAAATCAGAGAAAGAACAGGATTAACTTGGCTGTTGACTAATTAAAAGGGAGAGTAAGAAGTGCTAGTTGTTATGTTATTGGGATGACTTAAGAAATAGAAAAAAGAAACCAGAATGGAGACAGGGTGATGAAATGATACCCCTGCACTGGTAGGCAAGTAATTTTTACATTAATATAACCTCTAATAGACATTAACTCATTGTGTATTCTATATTTCTGAGACATTGAGTTTCCATACTAGAGTCTCTATCCCAAATTCTGTACACTGCTCCAACAGAAGACATCTTACTATGTTTTGAACATTTATAGTGCTGTATAAGGTTAACGTTTTTCAAAATTCAGGCCCCAGGTATCTTAATATGAGATTTGTTTCTTATCAGTCACCTTTCTGAGACTGGCAGAATACTGCCAAAATGCTATAGAGCACTAAAGGGAAAGAATTTTTTCCACACAATGCTCGTTTCCTGAGATAGCACATATAATGTACGTCACGGTTCCCATTTCTGAGTACCACAGATAAGGCTTTTGGAAGAAACTCTTAACTGGGTCCTTAAGAATACAGGTCCAGATGTAAATATATTTATATATTTAATAGCATTTAAAGCCAGATTTATACATAGAATCATCTTGCCTGACTTTCTGCACAGCACAAGCCATAGAAATGTACTGAGCTCCCCAAATTAAAATAGATACATTCATAGCACATAGTTATACATATGATGATGGGTATTTTTACTCCCTACATTATCTAATGTAACATTTGTTCTCAATCACTCTCTTAATGTATATAGAAATCCTGTGCCTGGGAACAAGGGACTGTACAAAAAGACCTCAAGAGGTAACGACATTAATCTCTATATCTTAAAAATAAACCCTATGGCTTGAAGGCCAAGTATTATACAAACTTTCCAACATATTAACCATGAAATCCTGGAGTCTGTGGAGAAGTTTTCAGTGAATGAAACGATGGTTATCTTTTGAATGTCTGCAATTAAGCAAATTAGAATACTTTAACAAATAAGAAATACATTGAGAGATTTGGAGAAACTATACCTATGGAAGAAGGAAACACTTTTTCTCTGCAAGGGTGACCAAGCAGTGACACAGGTTGTCCAGAGAGGTTGTGGAATCCCCATCCATGTAAAATACTCAAAAGTAATTTGAACCTCACTCTAGGCAACCAGGGAGTTTGAATTAGATGACATCCAGAGTTCCCTCCTGTGGTATCTGAAAGCCTCAACTTTTCCTCACCTACTTCTGCAAGAAATTATGTGACTTGAAAGGCCCTTGTTTATACCTCTAGGCTGAAATAATTTCTGAAAAGCTAAGTGAAGAACTGCACAGTGTTTGCAAATTTTCTCATGTAGTTATTATTTACATCTACCTTTATGAAGATGTATCGTATCACTGCAAGTGTTTGTATCAGATTTTGAAGATGTAAGGCTTTTGTGTATTTTTGAATTAGTGTATTTGCACAGATATTGTTTTTCTTGTATGATAAAAGCAATTCACTGCCTATTTTAAGGTTAGTACTCAAAACCCAGCTTCCATGCACTTATTATTCTTCAGAGTTGAAGAGTTGATTGTAGTTTAGCTTCTTTATGGGCTTTTAAAAATACACACTAATAAAATCTTAGCTTTTTATTATCAACTGTTTCAGTATACAAATATTGGAAGCTGAAGGGATTTCCTGGTCTCTCTGAGCATGATCTAGCAATCAATGCATTTGTTTTACTGTCTCTGGTAGTTGATGTTTCTGAAAAGGTAACAAATTTTAGTATCATCCAGGCAATTTACAAACAGACTTCTGCCTTTAAGAGTGCTTCATTTATTTTAACACAATATAGAAATGAATTCAATCTGCGTAAGTGATTACAGTTTACCAACACCTTCCTTTAGTTGATGTTCTGCAGCTGGCTGGGCAAAAAAATCTGTTAGAAACACACCAGGTATGTAGGACATTAACCTACTATAAATTCTGTGAAGTCAATAGGTAGGATTTAAAAATCAATGGAAGGATATAGCTCAAAAGTGCCTTTTCCAAAGCTATAACAGTACAAATATTGTCACTAAGCAGTCATATGTAAGAACTGAACATTTGAAATAAAAGCCTAGAAATCTAGAAGCATGAGGGGACATTGAAATTAATGTATTTAAGTCCCTAAATAGCAAATTTGATTCATCTCACCAACAAGAATATATGATTGTCTCTAGAACAGACAGGCATTTATATTAGCAGTGCTTTTTGCAGTGGAGTACTTTGAAGTCTGCTCCTTTAAAAGTGGTTATAGAGGGACATTAGTGAGAAAACAAGGTACATGTTTTAGTGAGGAATTACATGGTTGAGAAATCATCCATGTTGGATACTCTTCCCAACAGATTTCAGTGATGTTGCATGAGTACACTTTGGTTACATTAGAGGTGGTTTTGGTGGAACTTACATACTAAGAGTAAGGAAGTCTCCCAGGAGAGTTAAAGGAAGTGTTGATCTCTATTTTTGGTCTCTTAATGGTACCTGACCCTCTATCATATAAGACCAGAGATGTTGGCTCCATGATAAGTCAGTACTCTAAAGAAAATACGTTACTAAATTAGCTCCTGTAAGAGTAATTCCAATTAGAAAATACAACTGAACTGTAGCAAGCATGGTACATCCCCCAAATACTATCACAAAATAAACATACAACTCAAATGTGTCTATACTGACCATTTAAGTAATACAATAATAAAAACTACAGAAACAAGGGGATAAACAGACAAAGTCTCAGAAAAAATGGTAACTCTTCAGAAGTTAAATTCTCTCTTCAGTAAACAGAATTGGTACCAACATTAGCAAAAAAGTAATCATACACTCTTGCTTATCAGATGTCAAGTAAAAATAAGACATATCTATATAATATAAGTTCATGCAGTCATGCTGACTGATGTTGAATATATTCCCAATTCAGTTGTAGCTCTACAATGGCATAGCCCCTGTCTCTGATCAGACATGGGATGCTTTTGCCCATGTTATGATAATACCTTGCAAAGAAATGTATCAACAGCATAGCTGTAGTTATCTAGTGCTGGGTCATTGCTAATAGAAGCCTATTTGTCAAGGACTTTTGGAAATAGAAACCCAGAACTGTAAAGACTCTAATTTCTTGCTACGTGAACACACACTTTAAAAAGCCTTTTACCAAATTGTGCACTTCAAAATTTACCGGAAGGATTTGTTTTGTGTTGTTGTTTTTTTTTCCATTAATACAGATACTTTTTTCATTTTTATTGCAACCTGAAATGTTTCAGTCATGTTTCAATGGCAAACTGGGTAACAATGCATTTAATGTTTCCATCAAATAAATTATATTTAAGTTCTATGTATCTATATAGAATTAATTTTGTAAGCTCTAACCCCAGAATCATCCCACACTGTAAAACTCTAAACAGGGCTTAACAATTCCACCTGTTTACATCACTAAGACCTGAAATACCCAAGTGTGTCCATTATACCCTTAGAGGTTAGAACACTAATCTACTGATCCTTCCATTCACAGATTATTTCAGACCAAAAAAATAATGGTGTGATTACAGCCATTGTACAGGGCTTCCACCAATGCAAAACCAATTTGAGGGCTAGCCCAGCAATAAGCTTCACCAGCTCCTGCCTTCAGAGGTGAATTCCTAGTTCTACAGTAGAGAATTAATTTCTATTTCCTTTGTGCTTTTTCGACAACAATCCAAGTCCTATATGCCAGGCACTGCTGATGGAATGATCCACCCTAGAACAGTGGGTAGTGTAGCCGAGTGGTGGAATCCCAACCATGTTCCCCGAAATCTGAGGTCTTGTTTTAATTTACTTCTCCCTGGAAATTTAGGGAGACCTTGAAGTGGGCTGTTGTGATATTGTATAAGCTTGCAAAGCCTGTAGCCTTGTAAGATTTGGCAATTATTTTATTTAACATAAAGATTCTTTTTTTTTTTTTTTGGTACAAATACAACTAATGATTCAAACTTTTCAAATAATTTGAAATCATAAAAAATTTTATCTCCAAGATTTACTAGAGAAAACAACTCTTTCATACAGAAATGGGATAATCAACGTTTATCTGTTGTATCAGAACTGAGGTATTTATTGTTCCACAGGAGTAAAGATGTTGGATTGCACTGGTAAGGGTGTTTTGTGCATTTCCCGAATAACTCTGGTGTTGGATACCCAAGGAAATGCCACATCCTTCAAGTACTTATTCTGAAAGGAGTAAGGAAGTAGATGAGTTTGCTGAGGAAGTTAAGAAACATAAGAGTACACTTAAGTCACATTTTTCTGACAGATTAGGCATGGAAAGCTCACCTGGGTATACATCAGGGGTGTCTCAGAACCAAGTCTTCAGCATATTGCAGGACATGCTTGGTAATTTGCAAGACAGCTCTCAGTCATAAAAATATATTTTACATATAAAAAATAGAGCAGATATCCTTCCATTATTCCTATCTTAAGTGTTATTCCCTCTCATTATGTTTTATACATTCAGAAACAGATATTTGAGATATGCTGTGAACAGTGCAAAAGACTGTTTTATATTTATAAAAACACGCACTGCAGTACCTTTAAGCGCCAGCTGAAAGAAAGGTTGAGAAAGGTTTCATCCTCAGAGAAATTCTGGTCCAAGTTGAACTTTTGTTTAGCAAGTTGTAAACAAAGGTCTTAGAATGCAGAGAATCCTCTCATTTCTTTCCAGCTAAGGCAGTCTCAAACACATCAAGTCCCACTTTGAAGTAAACCTGAGCTGAATTGATGCTGTTCAGCACCTCTGACAAGGCTGCTTGAAGGGTCTCATTTGACTGATGTAGTTTGCAGTGCTCCAGTGCCTCTAGCAGTACTGAAAACTGGCTTGGCCTTTCATCTAGTCTGTAAAGAATATTTCTAAAAAAGAACAATAGAGAATAGTAAATTTTTACTCAAAACAATTCATGAGAAATCACCAAGAAATCCTGCAAGTATCAGTAATGCTTTACAGATGATACTTATTTGCACAGTAAAGCTGACCCATGGCAAATGGAAGGACAGCTGCATATTTATTATAGCTTCGTAAACCACATCTGTTCATTGATCTAGGTGTATGTACATTGAAAAGTTCAGTAAATCCATCAAAGAAATGGATTCCTCTTTTGACCACTGAAGATTTTATTCAAAATCATGAGCCCAGACCTGTAACACTTTTCCATGAAGCTTTTAATGTCTGAGCTGGATTCCACTTTTTTTCCATTCTAAAAAAAGGTTCGTTATTACTACGGACCCTAAGGTATGGATTTCCCCCAACCCCCCATCTGCTCCTGTTATATATTTCACACTTCAGAGGTACAATTATAGCTGCAAAACTCTCACTGCCTTCAGCAGGGCCTTTATTTCATCAATAATCCTTTGTGGCATCAGAACAACAGCAACCCATCTTTAAAGTCACATACTTGATGACAGAAATAAATTGTATGTACAGCTAAACTCATGAAAAAACATTTGTGTTTTCCTATAATATCTGCAAAATTTAAAAAATACATGCAAAGTTAATGTCTGATCCCTTGGAAATGTTATCTTATGAGGCGTTGAAGGCTCAGAATTTCAAGTTAGTGATTTATCAGGGAATCTGAAGCAGGCTATAAATGTTATCTAAAAGCAGGTGTAATCATTATCTTAATTAGAAAAACATACAAATATCATAGCTCTCCACCCAGGAGCTTTTCTGATTGTAAACAAAAGTGAGTAAAATTTGAAATTAGGAAAGCATTGGTTCATGATCCTTAAATACATGGCAGATGTTTAGGGCAGGAGAGAAGTTCTTTCACAGAATGAAACCTGCAAGAAAGCAGGACAACTTAGATACTCTGATAGTAACTTAATTACATGACAGAACAGGCCTAATGGCAACTCTAAATTAGTAATACAACTGCCAGTCACCTACAAGACAAATGACCACAAAAGTGTATCTTAGTGTTATGCAAATTGCCAGTTTACAAGGGGGAATGCTAATGAAGAAGCCCAATAAGTGACACCACAGAACATCTACCATCTGCTATGTTTTCCAGTATGAAAAAGTGCTTCAAATGAGGGGCAATATTTTTCAAAGATGTGAATTAACTCCCATCCCCATAACAAAATTTTTCAGATTTTACCTTCCTATATCAAGTATACATCCAAACCCAGTAATGTGCAATAGGAACAGCAAGCTTTGTATCCCCTGACAGCAATACATCTGGCCATTTTGAGCATTCTGCAGTGCAAGACATAGTAATTTTTAACAGAGGAGGGAAGCAGTTAAAATCCAGCGTTGCACTAAAAGGATAGTTTTTATAGTAGATCATGACTGACCTAAACCATTTAGACAGAAACAGGTTTAGGGGCAATTGCAGAAACAGCTCATTGGGGACAGAAACCTTCATCAAGAGGACGGTATTCATAAGATGTTCTAATAAACTTCTTCAGCATGCATAGTTGGCAGCCAGAGGACTGCTTCCTCAGTTCTAAGCTGATGCTGCTGTTCCTGGAGACTATGATGCAGCTTACACTCAAAGTTGACAGTAAATGAAAACTATGTGTGTTGAGAATCAGATAAATTCTTGGTTGGTTGGTTTTTAAGGATAGACTGTGATATAGGAAATACTGTAGTTTTCAAAGAGGGGACTGATTTTGCTCCCTCTGAAACCAATTCAGAGATTCCACTTAGATCAGTGCAAGCAGAACCAGGCTTTTGAAGAACTCTTCTCTATAGTTCATACAGCTCACAGGGAGCCAGAAGCCTGTTCACAACCCCCAAAACCCTTCAACAGCAGGGGTAATTCCAGAGATAATCACATTACTTTCTACTTTCAGGAGGCATGTGACAGTCCTAGATGGTTGCTGGGAGAGTTTGACTGAGCTAGAATTCTGATCCAAATGCCTACAACACTGGCATCTTGATCTATATTGGGATCCCTCTACTCCTTTATTGGGGATTAGTGTCAATAAATACAGATGTCATAAGACAATAACCACCAGAAGAGCAACACTAACTTAGACTACTAGAAATCACACTCTAAAGAGAGGATGACCTGAAGACTGAAATATGTGGGGACTGTTGAGAAAACATTTATGGTGTAAATAGGAACAGATCTCCTCTCCCATCTTCAATTGTGCCTCTAACAAGGCACACAGGCTTTGAAGATATGGCTTACTAAAAACATACAAGGATGCTAATACAGTTTAACACTACTGCCATGATTTTGGAATCACAGGTCATTCCACAGAAATTCCACAGGCAAGACATAAGAATGTCTTCCACTGTAGAAGACATATTCTTAGCTTGCCCCTCCTGACTAGGGTACAAATCAGTGTCTAATGAGAAAAGCTGATGAATGAAAGAGACAAGCAGTCTCCTGTGATAATTTAAAATAAATGCTTAACTTTTGCAATAGTAACATGAATTCAGCATAGCTGATTGCATACTATGACAGAACCCTTTTATTTTTATAATGCAAATAATAAGTAACATTATATGGCACCTGTTTTTTTCAGATTTTCTGCTAGTAATTCCCACCAGGGTCTTACATTTTCCAATTACTTATCTTTGCTTTGCAAGCTGTGGCACTTCTTTGTTGCATAAAATGATTTCTCTCTTTATGCATGTTCATGAGAGTCAATTTATACAATTTAACGTCTTATCTCTACCTAAGTTTCATCAAAGGAAAAAAAATGGTTAGTCCAGTTTATTACTTCCAAGCCTTTACAAGTCAAAAAGCGTTTTCATTCAAGATTACACATAGACTAAAAAAATAAACCCCTACCATTTCATTGGCACAAGATATCACTGTGACCACAACAATTACAGCAAAAGACTGTGAAATTCAATTACTTAAACATTCCTTAACACAAATTGGTTTTGTAGCCTACATCTCTAAAACAACAATTCCAGCCTCTGGCTTAATTGCTTAAGTATCTACCTTCACCTATAACTATTTTGATCTCATAAATATAATTCACCCACTCTGCCTGATCCATGCAAAACAAAAAGAGAATTCTAAACTAAAAAGTGCAATACATTATTGATGACACTAATGAAATTACAACACACATCATTCATCTTAATGGGCTTGTTTCAATGACACATCACAGTGACCTGAAAAGTCTAACACTGGAGTAGGACACATAATTAATAACTTCAGGCAGTAGCACTGAAAGAGGTAAAACGTCTTCAAACAAAAGAATCAGCCTAAACAAACCAAAGAAAAAGAAAAAAAGATAAAAATGAATTTGAAAATAACTTCTATATGTTTTATGAGCCCTTTGCAGGCCTGGGAACATAAACACTAAATAATAATACTAAAATAATTCAATCAGAATTAAACCCTGATTTGCATGACCACAGACAATGTAATGTCACCCCTATCAGACCAACTTGAATTTGATAAATTATTGAATGACACATCAAATTAAAATATATTTACTTTAATACAACTTCAAACTATTTTGGAGAGTATATTAGAACAATTCGACAATACAGGATGGAACTCCATGACTATAGTATTCTTGTCATGAAAAAGGATTCTTTAGTTTACAAGAAGTCTGTGTGTAGATAATGTACAGCAGAAGCTGAATTATTCAGGTGCTTACCAACAGCCTCCTATCTTAAGCACTTACGTTTGAAATGTTGAGAAGTAATTATTAAAACATTAGGACACAATGACAAGTATAGACTCCTGCATGAAATGAGTGCAAGTTTCCCCTGTGGAATCACATTAGAATTTTTAACAGATAAATGCTATGGGCAGCCTCTATCTAGTCCAGTTATAACACAATGTGCAGAGACTAGAGATACTTCAACACTGAAATAAATCTGATTTCATAGCCCCCTGAAATACTTTTTCACTTACTCTACAAGAAAAAAAAAGCACACCAGAATAGAGATTATCTGCATTTCCCTTTCTCTTAATAATGTTCAGCTTTGAAGGTACTCTTCCTCCATCTAGGAGTTTTCATTCATGTTTTTAAAACAAAATATTTTTAACTTTGAAAATAAATAAATACATTCTCATAATAATTTACATGTTGTGACTTCTATTTCCACAGGTTATTTATTGTAGGACATAAAAACATTAAAAACTTCCCTGGAAACTTCATGATCTGATTTATACCAGTTTATTTACACTAGTTTGTATATCAGTTTTATGGTGAAGGTACAGAAAGCTTTCCTTCTTCCTCTGGGTCCCTTATCCTTTTGATCTCCAACAGTGCTTCTACTTTCCTCTCTTTTTATTTTTTTTTTTAACTGTTTTGACAGTTATTTTATCTCACATATTTCACACCACTATTGTGGCAGAAGGTTTATAATGATAAAATTATAGAGGCTAGTCATTCCATGTTACTATAGCTGATCCAGAGAAAAATTATTTTTCTACAATGTTAATTTCTTGCTAGAATGAAGGATGGAAGTCACCGGCTCTGGGGTGATGTGATGGAAAAACATGCATGGAAGATGGAGCTATGGTAGCCAACCTTTAAGGGCAACTTAGCTGTTATTATCACTCTATTCCTTCACTGCCCGAAGTCCCACAAATTCAGTATGTCACATTTAAGGATCCTTTATTTGTAATATGTTGTTCCTAAGTTTTGTTTGCTACACATCATATCCCTTTTTAAGAGCCATCACTGACATCACTTTGTGGTCTAATTTAATAGACTGCAGATTGTTCCACAAGTATGTATTACAGAAAGTGACATATCTAAATGTATACTCAAAGGCGAGTGTACAAAGACATGTATTTGCATGGTATTGGCAGTTGATATGCTACAGGTAATCTAGATATCAAAACTAAATAAAGTCTAACCAAGTGAAAAGCATTTCAAAGGCATCATTATGTGACAGTGGTAGACCTGATCAATTCTGTCACTCTTGCGTAAGAGACAGGAGTAGGACACTTCTGACTGAGCAAATTATGGCAAATGGAAGTTATGGTAAATGTGCATTTAACAAAACCCTGTTGGGACATGGGACTACAAGGAGGTAATTATTTCAGGTTTGAATTAATTTCTGAGAGGCCAATTTAGAATTGAGCTTGCTAAAAAAATAATCCTGATTTTGGCAGCTGTGTGAAGTGTCTTGAGTTCTTGTTTGGCTTGACTGCCTGCCAAATGAACAAAGGAAAAAAGAGAAGGCAAACTGGAGTGACTGAGTTACAAGGCATATTATCTTTTATTTCCCTACAGTTATCTTTGATTACAGTACTTTTTTGAAAGGTAATGAATGCATTGTCGTAAAACACACTAATCTCTTACTAAATCATCACTAAAGCCCAACCCCAGCTTCAGCATAAGCTGCAGCTTGGTCAGTGTAGGCATGGATAGAGGGGCCTTTACCCTGCCGGCTATAATATTGTGCTTGGCTCCCCATCCTATAGGGAGCAGCTAACCCTCATCACCCCTTGTCAATCTTCACCTAAACAGGTGACCTTATCAGACCTGACCTGATCTTAACAGATCTGATCAGATCTTAACTTTACCTACAGACCTTTCTACCTTTAAAGTCAACCTGGTGACTGTTACAGATTAATCTACTAGATTCCAATTTTCATCTATGAGCATTCAGAATCCTAAAGAGACAGTGAAAATCTATTAAAGAAATCAAGCCAAGAAAAGTTTGTCTGGGGATTTTTTAGTGACCAAAACCCAACATTGACAGAAAGCATTCATTTTCACTTCTCTTTTGAGACATGTAAGAAAATTTTTCTTTTGACAGTTGAATAACTACAGTCAACAGAAAAGTTTGACAAAAGATAAAGCTAACTGAATGTTAAGCTTGATGTTCTGATAATAGGACAGTGTTCTGTGATGGCTTGGAAATTCTTTAAAATGGGCTACTGTATCTATGACAACTTGTAGCTAAACTTTTTCACTTTCATTAAAGAAACGGTAATTCCATTTTGTTTTCCTGTAATATTGTTGTGACGATGTATTAAAAAAAAAAAAAAAAGAAAAGAATATAACTGTATTTTAAAATGTAATTTGCTGGCTGCAACTGGTATGCAATATATTTTGCTAAATTTCAAATAATGTAGCTGTTGGTTACAAATACAGGCATGTCATTCTTTGATATATGCCACACTTGCTTTCATATGAAAGAAACATATGCTTATCCCAAATAATCTGGAGGAAACTATTTTTCTTTTGTTGATGTCTCAGTCTGAAATACTCAAATTCAAAGCAGATGTGCTACTATTTTGAAGGACTTGAGGGAAGTGAAGTAATCAAATTATTTCCAAATACCTTACAGCTGAAGTTATGAAGACTACACAGGGATTTTTTTGTTATTTAGAAAACATGCAAAACTCCTGATTCCTAAGGGGGAATACTGTTTCTAAACAAAACAGCAGGCAATGTTCAGTGTTTGATGCCATAAACTGATGTGACTTTGAGTTACAGTGCTGATCTTATGACAGTGTTTATCATCTTAAGTAACTCCATACCCTGAGACTTGAGATCATTATCACCACAGCTAAAATCGGAAAGGTCATTATATTAAGGGTTAACTGTGGATAAAGTTATGTCATATATCTTCTTTAAATAAATGCCAAAAGTTGTATTTTTATTGCCTTGGTAAAAATACACACTAATGCTTTTTTTATCCTAGTTAAAGTAATTTTCCTGTTAATGATCTCACCACCAAATTTATAAGTCCTACTGCCTGGCTGATACATTGGTGGGAGAAGTATTACGTGTTAACTATTTTTCTAATTAATTCTGCTATTTTTTTACTATATTAGGGAAATGTTCCTGACTAATATTTCAAACATAAATGAGTGGTTCTTATTTATCATGACCAAAAATATGCAACCATGGACCTAAAAATAAGAATATCAATCCTATTGTTTATAAGAAGAATTATATAATTTATAAAATATTAAGTTTTGTCCATATTGAATAAATTAAAAATCAAATACTTTGGATAACTTCCTGAGACCATAGGCTATTTTTCTCTTTAACTAAATCTTCCTGTCCTATTTAGCACCATAAGCACAGACTTGAGCAAGATTTGCCAGCAAGGGAAACTGCAATGAAAGTGCATCCTAATCAGAAGATTTCCTAGGTATTGCCATGATAGCTATTCACTGAGCTCACAGAACAGCCTGCTTGAAAGGCTTTTTACAGATAGCAAAGCAGCTGCTGTGAAATGAGCTTAAAACATCTATTAAGGTCACATATTCAAGTAAATGTCATTATACAAAAACTCCAAGGTTCTTTACAAGAGTCAAGACCATGCACATTCATGGAAAGCATAATTAAGTGTATGTCCTGGATCCTGTCTTGTCTTCGGGACCACCAATGCTGTGTCAAATTACAATATACATAAAAATATTTACTGTATCAAAACCATAATGAGTCTGATTCGTAATACAGGCAGAACTCTGTATATCTAAAAATCAATCTAATTAAGAAGATGGAAGAAAATAAATGAGAAGTACATACAGGAAAAATAAATTAAGGTGTATGCACCCAGGTGTGCCATTCATATCAGGAAATTGGGAAAGGTAGTTTCCAACCATGACATAATCCCTAATTATAGAGGGTTTTTGCTTTTGCAGGTGCAATGAAAATATTTTAATGTTCTCTGTTTAAATAAGCTTTAAAGTCAACCATAATTACATGCCTGCAGATGGTTATTCACTAGAATTTATGCAACAAATTTTCTTTAAATAGTAAAAATTTACCAGACAACAAATACAGTCATTACTTCATGATCATTACATGTACTGGTGATTCCAAAGGAAAAACCATTTGAATTTCTACTCAGATGGATTTGAGTATGAGTTACACTCACTTTAGTGCATCTTCTCAGTATTAAGGGCATAATTCAGTATGATTATCAGTCACGAGAAAAATAGTAACTATAGCAGGAACTTGTAAGAGCATTATCAAACTAGTAATTGCTACTTATGTATTCCTGGAGAAATGTGCTGCTCCACACATAGATTAACGTTGAGTCAATATCCCAGCAGATTGAATTCTGCCAATATGGCCTAGAGAATGAATAATCACAGAGCTGTACAATAGCCACTAAAGGGGTGGAAGGACTAGGCAAGGATCCTTCACAAACTCTCTCAGTGCACATGGAATGCTAATGCTGATAGAATTCTGTTCCTACAGGTCCATCGTGGAATAAACAGTTCCTACACTTGACCAACTATGCTTGTTCTGGGCAGCTGCACTGGTGACAAAAGTACTCTGGGGAAAACTTCTTATACTATTCAGAGTAACAGCTTAATTTCAATACTACATCACACTAAATAACTGAACAAGCAAGTTCATGACTGTATCTTCTTTCCAGTCCTTCAAATTCATTTTGAGTATCTGCACCATCAAAGTGAATAGGAAGTGATCTTAATTATGTCAGGCTTCTGGTAGCTGCTCAAGAGAGGAGAAAATTCTTTTTTGCCCAGCCTTACAATACTCCCATATAACAGTTGGGTACGATATTTGAAAGGAGAGAGTGAAGAAAAGACTTTCAATCCATTTTACACTGACATTGCTACTTCAGATTCTGCTACTTGGATCACACTTGGATGTATGAATTTGACTTAAATTATTATTTTAAACTAAAATTAGCATGCCAAACATTTTATTGCATTTCTTCAAAGATAGCCATACCTGTAAGAAGGGCTATTAGAACCTAGTTTTCAGGATTTGACAGAAAATATTTCTTCATTTTGTACTAACCTAGTTAAATTCATATAATTGTCATGCCATTAATTAACAGGTTCGTCTCTGGCTTTAGGATTTGAGAAAATGACCTGACAGTTAAGAATTGCAATTATATTCTCACAAATCATTTCCTAATTGGGATGATCTGAAGAACTGACTCAGTCTGCTCAGTTTTATTATAAGAAACACTACTGTGTATATTGTAAAAAACTATGGATACTGACTCATGACTGTCACCACTCTTATAAATCTCAGTGATCAGACACATGACATCTATTTAGAGAAGCATATAAACCAAGAACCTAAACCTTTAATCCATTAACATCTGCTACCAAAGACTGGGAAAAAATCATCTCCCATGGAAGCAATAACTAAGTATTTGCCAAATATCTCAGATCTTCTGCCAGTGCATAGCTGCCACTGTTCATCTATCTCATGAAACTTCTTTTTGCGTCCCTACATTCTCAGGGATACTATCCTTGGAATACTTCCTACGTTGTCTTTTTTTGCCATTAGTAGTTAATGAAGTAAGCTACAAGGAAGCAAGACTTCCTGAAACTGTGTCCCCCTTCTTCTGTCTTGAATATTTGAGTTCATAAACTCTTAACACTTGCATAAAGTATAATCAGTTCACAAACACTGTATAGTTTGAAGGGAGAAGGCAGAAAAAATGGGAAGACACTTCAGCTGTAAAACATATATTTGAGCAAAAATTAGTAGAGAGAAGGGAGCTGAACAAGAACTGCTAAGGCAAGAAACACCAGTGAAAGATTGGAAAACAAAGCAAATAATAGCACTAATCATAACTGTATTTGTAAGACGTAGAACAATTATAGAAGAAAAATAGATACCATTTTTGAAAGATACAAGATATTAGGGTGAAAAGTCAGAAAGAAAATCACTACTGTGACATATGATGAAAATGCATTTATTCTGACTGAACAGCAAAATCTGAGGTATGCAATTCTAAAACCATTGCACAGTTCTTTCCTTCTCCACCCAACATCTTTCTAGTACTGTATTTAAAAATTGCAGATGGCAGATAATACAGAGACAGAAGATTATCTGCTACTGCCAGTACAACATGATTTGTTGCTGTGTTTCCAACACAAAGGACCATCAGCACCATATTGAATCACTTTCTGCTCCACATAATACAATTGTCCTGGTTTTGACGAAAACCGAGCAAATTCTGTTCAGTGATTTTACTTTTTCAGCTCAGGTTTACTAACTGGCTGCACTTTCTCAAGTTAGCAGCATGTTTTGCAGACAGTGTCCGCTTCTAGAAGTGATAACGCCTCATGTTTAGAGTTACTACCAGGAATGGAATGCAAAACAAGGCCATTGCTAGAATTTGTGTATTGCACTGAGGGGTGCAGAAAAGTGAAAGACCGCACCTGTGGGGAGGAGCGGACAGGACAGATGACCCCAAACTGACCAACGAGATATTCCATCCCATACGCATCATATCCAGTATATAAAGCTCAGGGGTCCGGAGGTTCGTCCCTTTTTCGCTTCCAGTCTCTCTTTTGCTTTGGCTCTTGTGTTGTTTTTTTCACTCCCGAGACCCGGTGCCAGAGTCCAGCTCCTCCACAGCATCAGTGACGGTGACGTAATTACCATCGGGGGGAGGTTGGGTTCGGTACTGGCTTTGTACATATTTGTATATATTTCATTTTCATTTTTAATTAAATTGTTCTAGTTCCTTTTTCTAATCATTAAGTCTCTCTCCCTTTTGGGGAGGGAGGGGGGGTTAAAAGAGAGCAATCTGTTATCGGTCTGGGTGTTGCCCTGACCCTAAACCATGACATGGATGAAGAGTTCAGTGTGCTGCAGTGGCAAGGAAGGCAAACAAGATGCTGGGTTTCATTAACAAGGGCATCGCCAGCAGAGATAAAGAAGTCATTATCCCACTCTACTCAGCACTTGCCAGGCCACACCTAGAATACTGTGTTCAGTTTTGCTCCCTGCAAAAAGAAAGATGTGCCTTGGCTGGAGAAGGTCCATAGAAGGGCCACTAAGGTCACAAGAAGATGCAGACTTCCTTTTTACAAGGTGTCAGATGGAAAAGAAGGGGGATAATGGGTGCAGGTTATGCCTGGGGAGATCTGACTGAACACATGGGGAAAATTTTTCACTATGAGAACAGTCACTCATTTCAGTGCCAAGTAGTCACTGTCAGCTAACATTTCAGATATGACTTTTTCAGTTTATACAGAGGCCTGGCCAGTCTGTCAAGGCAGATGTTTTTGCTAAAGAATAAGCTTGAGCTGCAGGGAGCCAAAACCCTGTTTACTCAAAATTATCACAGCAATCATCTCTCTGCAGTCACTCTCTGCAAAGAGCTGGGACTTCCTTGGGTAAGAACCACTTCCTATGGTTTCTTTCCTTGCAAGTTCAGTTTACCACTACTTTTCCAGCAAATTAATCGAAAACTGCTTTGCTAGAATAATAGAATCATTTAGGTTGGAAATGATCCTTATGATAATCAAGTCCAACTGTTAAAGAAGTTGTAGATTGTTTTTCCTTTTTTAAAAAAAAAAAAATTAAAAAATTAAGCCAGAGCTTCCACACTCTTGTTGAGTGCTCACATCCAGAGATAGCAGCTATTTATTTGTGAAGGCAGCAACTTTTCTTCCATCTATACAAATGATGAAATCAGTGTACTCTACATCCCATCCCTTTATGCATGGGATTAATTCCCTGAAAGGCTGTATTTGACCTCACACATTCAACCCTACTCCAACTCTGTAGGTGTAGTGTGGAGAGTTGTCAACATAGATCTCATGTCTTGGGCAATTTGGACTTTAATGGCTCATATTAGTCCTAAAGCTCTATACCCCCATATCATGTTAAGAGTAGTGGGATAGGTACTGTAAGGACACTAGCCAGAATGAGGTGAAAATGTGAAGATTGGAGACTCCCAGGTGTGCAAACAGACCATGTGCTCTCATGGAAATAACAGGCACCTGTAGCTTTCAAGCTAAAGGAGGGATCTAGAGGCTGGAGAACTGTAACTGTGGGTGTAGTACCTAATCCTTTTATGGGTGGAGCTCTGCTGACAGCTCTAAAACTGATTTAGTGATTGGTGGGCATCTTACCCAATTTATCTGAGGCTGGATTTTTTTCAGTGCTAATAAACTGGAGATGATAATTCAATAAATATAACTTTGCAAAATTAATACATGTTTGTCTACACTTTAAGTGTAATGAGAGAATATAAAAGCACCACATCTTGCTGATTCTTTTGTTGGGCTGAAAAAATCTAAGGGTGTATCTTCTATAGTTGAAGTGAGGAAATTAATATTCATGGCAAAGGCAGGTATTAATGACTGAGTAGTTAAGCTGCATGTCTAGTTTTTTTCTAATGCTTGTGTGACAAATTGTGTAATTAACTTAATATGCCGGTTTTATAACTCTGTTTCTGTGTACAATCTTTCTGATCATTTTAAACACCGAGGTAAATTCTGCTTAAAATGAAGAGGGAAGGACGTGTCCTCGAAGGACACCCGAGGGACCGCTTGCCCTGTCCCATCGTCATAGATTTAGAAAGGCTTCGGTTCGCCCTTCTTCCCTGGGCGCCTCCTTTCACCTCCGGGATGCGCGCAGGGACTGTAGCCCAGCCCTCCTGCCCGGCGCTGCCGCTCTCCGTTGAGGGCGGAGGCAGGACGAGGGCTGGAGGGACTCGGGGAGGCGCTGAGGAGCTGCCGCAGCAGCCGCCACCGCTCGTTCCCAGCGCCTCGGGGAGCCCGGAGGGGGCCGCGCCGGCAGAGGAGCTCCGCCACCCCGGTAAGGAGAGGAACCCCCCGAGAGGGAGTCTTTTCTTGCCCCCTCTTCTGAATTCCTCCTTCTCGGTCTGCTGCGACATGTCTGGGTATCCTGCGGCACGACTAACGGGAGGAGCGGCGGAGGAAGGCTGCGCAGGGAGGGTGCAGCGAAATGTGGCTTTGCCGGGAGAAGCCGGCAGCGGCGGGCTCCGTCCGGGAAAGAATCGGGAGCCGGAGCCGGGGTGGGCGTGGAGCGGCC
>JANHGL010022467.1:57736-85089 GCA_024611195.1 Ceyx melanurus
TTCTAATTACTACCCATAAGCTTTCAACTTGCTGGTGTGTATTTTCTGGGGATATCTCATCACATTCAATCCATTTCATAGGACTCTCACAACCAGTACCTACTAGAATTAGCTTACAGCTTATCTGACTTGCCTATCAGTTTCAGCAGCCTGTGATGACAGCCACAACCAGGATATCGTAGCATGCATGCCTAGTGCTGCTCAGCCACAGCCCAAGGCTGGTGCAATATATACCAACATTTGAAAGGTCCGCATGAGTCTAGGTGGCCCAAGTGACTTGCAATAATGAAACAAGATCAGCTCCTAAAGTCACATCACCTGAACGAGAGACATGGGCAGAATCAGACTTGGTTGCCTTTATTTGTGTAAACCATGTGATTGAACTTGTTATTGCTGAGTCAGTAATGTGCAAATATACAGAAAGGTTTTTAATCCTAATGAGACACTTTAACATCTCCATCATCAATCCCTGAAGCTTGCTGTAATACATACTGAAGGTGAAAGAGGCTTAAATCCAGAGCAAGATAGGCTCAAGGAGCAAGTCCAGACTGCACAATGCTAAAAGCATTAAATGGATAAAATGAATATGTTTTGAATGAAAATGCTGACATACACAAAATACTTACATGCAAATCTATACAGCGCTGGGCTTGTAGACACCAAACAGGAGACACCTCTCTCGATGGGGGAAGAGGATCTTTGCAGAGGAGATTGCAGGTCTAATTGACAGGGCTTTAAACTAGATGTGAAGGGGAAGGGGAAAATGTCACCAGGTTATCATGTGGCAAGCTGTGGGAGGACACAACAGTGTGGGAGCAATAGGCGACTAGTAAAGGCTCCCAGCCTGATGACCAGAAGCATGCTGGGGACAAAATAATGCAGTCAGGGTGTTGCAGAGATGATCCAGATACCCTTCAGGATGGAGTGCAATTTCAATCCCCTTCAGGATGTGTGCAATTGCAGCCAAGAAGGCCAATTGCATCCTGGGCTTCATCAATAAAGTGTGGCCAGCAGATCAAGAGAAGTGATTCTGCCCCTCTACTCTGCTCTGGTGAGACCTCACCTGGAGTATTGCATCCAGTTCTGGAGCTCTCAAAACAGGAAAGACATGAACCTGATAGAGCGTGTTCAGAGAAGGGCAACAAAGATGATCAGAGGGCTGAAACACCTCTCCTACGAGGACGGGCTGAAGGAGCTGGGGTTGTTCATCCTAGAGGAGAGAAGGCTCCAGGGAGACCTTATAGCCACCTTCCAGTACCTGAAGGGGGCCTACAGAAAGGCTGGAGAAGGGCTGTCTACAAGAGCCTGTAGTGAAAGGTCGAGAGGTAATGGGTTTAAATTAGAGAAGAGTAGATTTAGACTAGATATCAGGAAGAAGTACTTTACCTTGAGGGTGTTGGATCAGTGGAATAGGCTCCCCAGGGAGGAGGTTGAGGCCCCATCCCTGGAGATATTCAGGGTGAGGTTGGACAAGGCTCTAAGCAGCCTGATCTAGTTGAGGGTGTCCCTGCTCACAGCAGGGGGGCTGGACTAGATGACCTTTGGAGGCCCCTTCCAGCCCTAAACATTCTATAATTCTGTGTAATGCTTATACATGCTTATACTTGCGTATACATACAATATACTTCCATAGAAGTTCTTAAAAGAACCATTAGTACCATTCATACACTAGATTTGACATCTTGTCTGTGCCCTATGTCAAAAGATAAATTGAGTTTTCACAGCATGGAAGACCAAGCAAGATACTCTGGCATTTGATTCAAGTTGCTGTGGGTCTTGATTTTAAATGTCAGAAAGGCACAAACTGCACAACTGCAATATGTAGTTAATGAGAATATTTTAAACTGTCCCTAGATAGGAATTTCTCTAAAGTATTACATGTGTGATCAGATAGGTAACAGCCTGAATAGCTCCTGAGACCTGAATTTCAGTCTTGGAACCCAGCTCTTATCATTTATGACCACAAGGTCTCTTTTAAACATCAGACTATCAACAGCTGCACAAAAAGAAATGTCTCTCCAGTCACAACTCTTTCTTTCAGGTAAACCCCAAAGCAGTAGCATGTTACCAAGAGTTGTGGTGTGTGCAAGCTGAGTCAACACGTCACCTAAGAGCCATTTCCCCATCTTTCTGAGGAAGAGGCCTCAAGCCAGGTGTATACATGTTGTGGACGAAATTTCCCTACAGCCTGCCATCCAGACTACCCTTAATGTAACAAATGGTTTAGGAAGTGCTGAGTAACATTCAACAGAAATTAACAGAGCCAATAGTGCAGTCACTCACCATGTTAAAGAGTTAAATCTTTTGGAAACATAAACAAATGTAGTATTAACAAATATTAGGACACACATTTCCTTTGTAAGGACATCCAGGAGTCTGCAAAACTACGACTCAAATATTTACACATATGATTTAACTTCAAGAATGTAGGAAGGTCCAATAATAACATGTGTGTTTAAGTGATTGGCTAAATCAGATCGCAGATGCACAAAACTAAGCCTAATGAACAAAAATTCTGGTATATCATGCAGTTTACAGTTTGCATCAAGCTGGAGCAGGAAACAGTGCACTAAGTCAATGTAACTTTGAACTGGAAATCTAAGGCAACATAAAATCTTTTGAAGAATGAAGAAAATAATGAACCATGTTAAAAAGTACAATTTCTCATATAAATAACCAGAAGAGACCATTGTCTTATTCGTTTCCAAAATAAAAATAAACTGTTATTTGACACAAGTCAGAAATAGATGAGATATGAAAGTAATAAGAAAAGTCACTAAATAGAACTGCAAAGTGAACAGGTGGAAGAAAATTTATTTTGCTGACCCTACAGCTTAGAAAATAATTTTCCCTCCCCAGAAGTAGTTCAGAAAAAAGATAAACTGAAGTTAGAGAAAAAAGGCAGTTAAAATCAACATTTCCTGTTACTCCAAATAAAGAAAAAAGGAAAAACTATACTAGAAATCTATGTTCAGTTGAAGGAATACCATCTGAACCACACTTTTCATTTGATGATTATTCCCTGCTGTGTTTAAACTGAACTAAGCCAATGCTTATATGGCACAACAGAGCTAAAATAACTTGTCTTTCTGGATGCTCACTGATTTCCAACCAATGCCAGCCTACTGACTCCCAGCTCTTGACAATGATGGATGGCAAAGATTAAAGAAAAGGTATCACACTTCTATGAAGGTGTATTACAGAAAAGTGATACTTTATACTGTAGAGAGTGAAAGAAATGCAGGGGTGACACCTCAAGATTGCGAAAAATTTGTAAGTGTGTGATAAGATGTCATACAGTCTACTAAACTATATGTAAAGCTTTAGTGTGATTTTCTAGAACTTCCAACTTTTATTTAACAGATAAAATTGATTTAAATAAATATATACATAGAAAAAATATTTTTGAAAGACCATAGCACACTACATGCATTCGTTAAGAGAGACATAAGTGAAGAAGAGGAAATAATAACATGGTTTTACCTATCTCACATTTTTCTACTGTGAGGTCCTAACAAGAGCATGCTTTGGAGTAGGGTTGCAAATTTCATGGGGATTCTTACAGAGATGTACCTTTTACCATTCCTTTTAAATTCTCTGAAATCTGACCAAAATAGCATCTTCTAAAATATTCCAGTTTGTACGCAATTATGCTAGAGTCTGGCAGCTAAATTATCAAAGATTTAATCTCCAAAGAATAAGCCTCTTATGTGTTCTCCACATCTGGCCTACTTTCAACTAGTCACCTAGAAAAGGAAGGAGAATTGGATCTCATTTGAATACACTAAGATATGAGGAAAATTTAAAGGAAAAAGAACAAAATGGCGGGAGAATGAAGACAGATGATACTGAAGGAGAAAGCTTACATGGATGAGTGACAATAGGGTACCATTAGAACCTAGACATCCTCTCTCTCCTTAGACCTCAGGACTGGAGTTAAGACAGTCTTTTAATAATTGCTAAGAAGGATTATTGCTCTTTTGTATCTAGATAGTAGGAAAGTCTCAGTAATGTACAAGGGATTTATTTCCTTATAACATATGAACAGTTTTCTACCAACTGTAGAGAAAAAACAAACACCGAACAGCCTCCAGAAGCAAAGGGAATGCACAAGCCCACCCTTTAACTGTGTTAAACAGCTCAAGCCAATGGCTATTGGCTTAATTAGGTTCTGTTGTCAACATAAGTCAACTGCTCTACAAAATACTTGTTCTTTTATCAAGCCCTAGAAGGTCTTGAGACAATAGAAAGAGCCAGAAATGAGAAGGAAACAGATGTAATGATTCCACAGTCTTGATAGAGCATATGAAGGCATTCATCTTACACCTAGCAAATGGTGCCAAATCCAGAGTCTTCGAGAATTATGTCTGCACCATTCCCAAGTCACTAGTTTACTTTCTGACTAGGGACATGCTTGTTCTTCTCCCTAAATCAAATCATTGTCCCAAACCATTGTCCCAAGATCAGTTTCGAAGACAGAGCTTCCAGGGTCTCAGTGCTTAATCAACCCAAACAAAACCTTTTGGCACTTTATCGTGCTTTGTCACACCTCAAACAAAAAGACAAGTTATCAAGCTCTGCCAAAAAGGTGAGGTAGTGGAATAATCAAACATGAAGGATGGTTCTGAAAATTAAAAAGTCAAATGTCAACAGGATTAGAGGGGTTCTCTTGCTTGTACTGAACAAAGCCTTGATGGGATTTAAAATCAAGTTCAGTCACATAAGTTATCTTTTACTGTAATTATAAGATTTGAAAAGTAATTGCTTAATTGAAAAACATTGCTTAAAAAAATATTGCTTAATTAAGACAGTAACATCAAAAGAAACAAACATTTTATGACTCTATTTAGCAAGAAAAAAATGTTTTATTTAGCATTATATAATGATACTGTTTAACTAGTAAAATCACTGGCTATCATTCAAGTGGAAATTGAAAATCCAAGATAGGGAGTACATTATACTTATTTTTTTCCCCCTCTGTATTAATGAAGAGCAATATTCCTCTAAAAAAATTACCTTTAAGACTGTTCTGAACTTCTAATGCGATGTCAAGGGCATTAAACGGCAAAACCGGTTCACTGGCAATTTGCAAAGCCACTTGTCCTGTTAGCTGAAAAATACAAAAAAGCCCACAAAACAGTCAAATAATTTCTAGCAGATAATTGTTAGCATGTCTTCTGGAAAAGCACATACTGTCATTGCACTGGATTTTCAGTGAAAATATAAATAAAACCCCATAAACACAACTTTGTGAATAGACCTAGACCATTGCCTTTCTAATACAACATTAAAAAATGTTAAAAGAGTACAATTTATGACCACACAAAAGAATTCTGTGCAGTATTTTCCTGTGGACCTAGAATAGTACAGGAGTCTCTTAGTTTTGCTTTGTTTTCAAATAAAGCTTCTCAACATTCCAAAAAAAGGAATGACGTTTATTGTTTTACTTTGTTCTCTGGTTTTAGTTACTGGATTTTAAGAGATTAACACAAGTGAAAAAAAACCAACCCTAAGCACCACAGATTTTAATGAGCTTCACATCAAGCTCATAGCTAAATGCAAGCTGACCTAAAAACCTTCTGCCTTTTGAACAGATCTCTGACAACTTGCTGCACACAGATATACAACTTCCAAACTGGAATGATACATTCCCTCAGTAGTTTACAGAAAGAAATCCCCAAATAACTGAAAGGGAGCTCTCAGTTCACTATAGATATTAGCAACTGTCATGAAATTCAATGGCAAGAATGCTTCTTTTCAACAGTTCTAGAGATAAGGCCAGGGACTGACCAGCCTGAGTGTTTTTTTTTCACTTACAGAAAGGCTCTGCAGCTCAAGGCTTAGACATGCTACAGGGTTGTGTATAGAAATACATCTTTCTGTTGAACTATACCTAACCTGTGATTAAACAGAGGATTTCAGTCTCTAGGCTTCCAAGTCCATCACTCTTCATGGGAGCTATAAAAAAACACTGACAACCACATGCAAGAGACTTTCATTCATCTTCTTCATATCTTGATATTGCAAAAAGGAAAAAAATTGCTGTAGAACTGTGCTCTAAAATGGAATGATGGCTGAAGGTGATAGTGATCGTGTTGATAAAAATGTGGACTGAATAGAATAATATTGTACAATGCTTTCTAAGGTGTTGGGGGAATTAGCTTCAAAAGTAATACAGTAGTTGCTGTGCTGAAAGTAATATTTTAATTCTGCAAAACAAAGTAGCATGAACAGACAACAGTCCTAAGTAATACTAAAAACAACAGTACAGCAAATGAACAAGAAAACCATCTCCCAAGAAGGTGGATGAAAATAGGGTACTATCAGAAAGATATTTTTCCTGGAGAAAGATAAATTCAGGGGGTAACCAGTTTTTTTAAAAATCTTTGTTTTTCCTTCCCCTGCCCACGGCGATGGGAGGTGGGGGGGTTGCAGGGGATCGCAGTAGTTTTTCTTAGGTGGTGGACAGAGCGGGCTGGGCCGGGCGGGCCACTTCCTGCTGCTGCCGCCAATGGCTGCAGAGCACAACAGAGCCAGGATGTTGTTCCTGGTGCAGTCCTGCACATGCACAGGAGCTAGCAGTGCTAAAGGGGAAACGGACACCATGCTCTCGTGGGTGGACAGGAAAGAGGAAGAGGTGGGTTTTTCTGTCTGTCCCTGTCAGCAAGTGATCTGGAGGAAAATTCGCACTGGGTCCGAACCTGTTCTTCTCCTCGGCATGAATTCTCCAACTAGCTCGCTGCTGCGATGTTTGGAGCACCCCCTGCCAGCCGTGTTGGGTTTGTCTAACATTTTTCCCTAAACCCCATTTCCCTGCACTCTGTGGAGGGTGCTGGGGGCAGCAGCCACCGCCTCTTTCCCCCTCCCAACCTGCCAGGCCACCAGTGCCTCTCTGCTGGTTATTGAAAGGGAAGGATGACCAACAATCAGGACTGTTCTATTCTGTTTTGCTGTTCAACATTTACTGTTTCACACTGCTGTTTATGTTCTATACAAAGATATACATTATTTAATAAAATTCTTTCTCCTTAAGAGGTTTAGCGTCAACACAAGGAAGAACTTCTTCACAGTGAGAGTAATAGAGGTCTAGAATGGGCTGCCCAGGGAGGTTGTGGAGTCTCCTTCTCTGGAGACACTTAAGAACCGCCTGGATGTGTTCCTGGGTGACTTGGTCTAGGTGATCCTGCTCTGGCGGGGGTTTGGACTAGATGATCTTCTAGGTCCCTTCCAACCCCTAACATTCTGTGAATCTGTGAATTCTGTGAATCTGTGACTTCTGGTCTTGCATTGCTAAACGTAAGATAATATCTGTCTAAACCAGGACACCCAACAATCTTTCTAAGTATTAAGGAAATTACCTGGCCACAGACTGATTTGGGGACAATGAGAGACCATGTTGTATATCAGACTGTAGCCTATATCTGAGCAGAGATACACTATGAAGCTATTGAGATTTACCTCCAGAGAGCACAATATTGCAAAAAGCAAAAAGAAAGCAACCCTACCATATTCACAGTAAGTAAAAAATAGGGAGGAATAATAATATGTAAGGCCATTATCAAGAAGACTAAAGAACTAAGAGTAAGCTTGAAGGAAGATGAAAAATATTATATGTGGACATCTGTGTTAAAACATTACACAATAGCTTCTCATGAAACCTTTCTCCAAACTTTCCAACTACACAAGCTATTAATGTTTCAAGGGTTTTGTGTTTTCTATCAGTGATAGTGTACAAAAATCTCTATGATGAAATGCATTAGAAAACACTGGTCTTAGGAATATCAGAGGTATTGTAAAAATACAAAAAATAGAAGTGTTAGGCAAACACAAATCTATACAAAACAGTATCCAAACTATATTCCATATACAAAACAGTATCCAGAGCATATTCCATCCTGCCTCCAATCCAGCTATAAGCAACTCTAAAAAAATCTGTCCAAATGTAATGCAAAATCCTGTGTTGTCCTACATGTAACTCATACAGCTGCTCAAAAAGTTAACCTCTAGGTTGCTATGGAATAGCATCTGTGACAATGAAATAACATCCTATTGAAAAGGAGACATTCTGTATGGAGTCCAAATCCTTCAAATACGAAATAATACTATATTGCACTAAACATATTAATTCTTCCCTGATGCCCCCTTTCTGCAGAAACCTTCACTAAATGGAAATTGAAGGCACATATTCATAGGTACATAGGTATAGTGCTACTGATACTTTTCAATCTGTTACCACAATGTTTAAGAATACAATAGTATGAGGAAAAAAAATGCTTTTGTGGCAAGAAGTGGCATTAGAGAGGAGAATACTAAGCATCTTCCTTTTTCTTCATTATTTCTTGTAGAATCTATCTTGATTTTTATAAGTTCCTGCCTTATTTCTATTTCTTCCAAGCAAGTTTATTTTGCTTTTAACTGTGGAAGACCAAAGTTGTTTTGTCTTTCTTATTCAAATGAAGCTATACCATCAAAATCTTGATTGACTGATGCATTTTGGAAACTTTATAGTATCTCTGTATGTGACAGTGTAGACATCTGTGTTAGTAAACAGGTAACAGCAGTGTTTATTAGATCGCATATTTTGTAAGCTAATCTGGAAGAAATCAATCACATAAAGGAAAGCTGAGAGCATTGATTTGAACAGAGTAAGTAATAATGCTGCAGAAGCATATATCAAACCCCCATAATGCAGAAAGACAGAAAAGGCTACTGATTTCTTATTTATAGTCTTATTTTTGGATATAACATTCCCCTGAGCACAACACTGAATATACAATGAAAATAAAGACAAGCTTCTGCCCCCTTTTCCCTGTTGAAAAATGGTTCAGACTAACTATTGATTTTTTTTAAAATACAAGAATAACTTACCAAAGAGTAAAGACAACAATTTTTTCATGAAGTGAAATGCTAAAGCAGCGTAATTGATTCTATTCCCATACTGAACCAATTGTAACACTAATGAGAACTTCTCAAATAGCATTTATACATAACAATACACACACAATACACACAATAATTGATGTAATATTTGCACAATTATCAAGTCTAAAAAAAAAATAGAGTTGAAATGCTAATTGATTCTGAAATGCTTTTCTCACACAATTTAAACTGAAAAAATAACTAATAACTTTGCACTACATTTGACTTTGGTAAAACTATTCTTCAGTAACTAAAATGCATTTAATGAACTTCCAATTACTTCAGACATAAATATTAATATGAAAAATAACAATAATTGTACAGTTACGTTGTATATTGCACAATAAACCCAGAATATTCAAAACAAGTTTATAACAAGGTAACATCTCAAGGTTTTTTACCTTACAGAAAAACACCTTTGTAGGAAGATGGTAACTACTGTCCCTGCCTTTATCTGACACCATGAAGATCCCAAAATCTAAAGAAACCTCAAAAAAACCCAACACACCAACAAATTCCAAAAATGCTTGGTATCACAGAACACTTCCTAAATAAAGATATAGGTTCTTCTCTCTTTTGAAGTGTTATAACATACTCACACTTAGGAACACTTCTTGCTGTTCTACCCAACTTATGCATCTAATTTCTCTATAAAAGTCAGCTCTCGGGGACATCAGATGGATTTGCACCACTCTGCAGTATACTGCCAATAAGTAATAACTGGATTAAATGCATCAATGAAAACTATAAATAAACTCAATATTTTTTGCTGTTTTACAATTTAAATAAGGAAACTAAAATGAAGTTGAGGGGTTCATCACAAATTAATTTTTCTAGTGAGTATGTCACATCTGCTTTTGCAGTGTGCCAAGCTCAGTTTTCAAGGCAACTTCTTTCTTCAAATACACAAGCTGCCTACTAACAACACAATCCACATTTATTTGGCATGCATTTTTTTCTATAAAAAAACTGAATACTTAAAACCCAGGATACAAAAATGTGAAAGGCTCCCCTCAGCTTTTTCTACACAGATTCAGTTTGGTTTTGGGATATGCTGTTATTGATCATGTCTTGAAGAGATGTATCTTAAATGTTATCTGGTTTTACAGACAACACAGACATGGCAACCAATGTTCTATTCTGCCTTATGATGACAAACTTGTAAGATGAATAAAATGAAAACATATTTAGTGGATATGAAGATATGAAAATATTATGCATGTTAGAGATCAATCTGCTAGAATAAACATCAGTGTATAGTATGCAGGCAGTTTCTTTCACACAGAAGCTCACATGCCAGTCTTTTTTTTTTTTCTGTCTAGTGAAATTTGGAACCAACTGCTATATTTAGCCTACGTGCTATGTAAACTTCAGTGGGTGTTAAGTGCTGAGCCTTTAGGACATTTTTAGTAACATTAAGAGTGCTAAAATCTAAACTGACATCTTAGATCTCTTCATATGCCAACTTACAAACAACATAACAAATCAGGTAAACTGCCATGCTTATCCTTTTGTGAACACTGCTCTTCAGTAGCGCTGTACTCCAATTTTACCTGCTGTAATGAATTAGACACAGCTACTTAAAAATCTGAACTGTACAGTGGCAAGTCCTTTATATTTCAAGCCACATACCTCTGCAACATACTGTTTCTTCCTTCTTGCATTCTATACTATTCAGAGGTTTATTATATAATTTTTTAATACAAATATTAATGACACTTTACCCTACTGCTACCTGTTCAGTTTTAAAGAAAACAAGTATACACATGGAACCTAATTACAAAAAAACTTGACAACTCCTATTAGAAAACAGTTAACGTAAGAAGGTGGTGTAGGAGGCTCCCAACTACTGACTCAACAAACTTCCATACAACTAAAGACTCAATCCTTGTAATTCATTGCTGTGTCACACTAAACAACTAATTTGAACTCTGAGCCTCAACTTCCTTTGAAAAGGGGCATTAATTTTTTTGGTTGCTTTGCCCTCACACCTTGCACCTCTCCTGTCACACATTATCCATGCATGAGGAAAGATCATCTATCTCAAAGGGGGAGAAGGTTTTTATTACAGGAGTTGGCTGGGCTCATTGATCAAGCTTTAAACTAGATTTGAAGGGGGAAAGGGGAAAAACCTGGCTCACAGGAAACAAGCTGGGGACATCTGTGAGGTGTTGTGCCAGCTCCACTGCTACCTCAGGGTTGGTGCCAGTCAGGAGGTACTCTAGCACTGCAAACTCACTAAAATGCCTGTACACAAATGCATACAGTATGGGGAACAAACAGGATGAACTAGAAATCTGTGTGAGATCTCAGGACCATAATCTCATTGCAATCACTGAGACATGGTGGGATAGCTCACATAACTGGAACACTGTCATGTGACAGTGCCCTTTTTAGGAAGGATAGGCTGGCAAGGCGAGGTGGTGGAGTTGCTCTCTATGTGAGAGCAACTGGAATGTATCGAGCTCTCTCTGGGGGGCAATGAAGCTTGTGGGTAAGGATTAAGGAGGAGACTAGTATGGGAGACGTTGTAGTAAGCATTTACTACAGGCCACCTGATCAGGATGAGGAAGCTGATGAGGCCTTCTACAAGTAGCTGGAACCAGAGCAGTAGGCTCTGGTGGTCATGGGGGACTTTAATTATCCTGACATTTGTTGGGAAAGTTACAAAGCCAGGTACGCACAGTCCAGTAGGTTCCTCCAGAGCATTGATGATAACTTCCTAATGCAGATGTTGGAAGAGCTGACAAGGAGAGGAGTGCTGTTGGACCTTGTACTGACAAACAAAGAGGGACTGGTTGAGGCTATGTAGGAGGCACCCTTGGCTGTAGTGACCATGAGATGGTGGAGTTCAGAATTATGGGCAGTAGGAAATTATGGGCAGTAGGAAATAAAGTAAGAGAGTTAGGAGACCTATATGGTTGAGCAGGGAGATACTGGTAAAACTTAAGCTGAAGAAGGAAATAAATAGAGCATGGAAGGAAGGATAGGTCACTTGGGAAGAATACAGGGAGGTTGTCAGAGGATGCAGGGATGTGACAAGGAAAGCTAAAGTCTCCTTAGAACTAAACCTGGCGAGGGAGGTCAAGGACAACTGAAAAGCTTCTACAAGTATGTTGGAGGCAAAAAGAAGTCTAGAGGCAATGTGGGCCTGATGCTGAATGAAGTGAGTGCCCTGATGACTAAGGATACTGAGAAGGCTGAGTTGCTGAATGCCACCTTCGCCTCAGTCTTTACTACTACGGCAAACTACCAGGAGTCCCAGGACTTCAAGACCACAGAGGCATTCTGGAGGAAGTTTTTACCTCAGTTGAAAAGGCTGGGGTTAGACATCAGTTAAGCAAACTGAACATCCACCAGTCCATGAGTCCTGATGGGATACACCTGTGAGTGATGAGGGAGTTGGCAGAGGTCATTACTAGGCTACTCCATAATCTTTGTCCTGGAGAACAGAAGAGGTGCCTGAGGACTGTAGGAAGACCAATACCATGCCAATCTTCAAAAAGGGCAAGAAGGAGAACCCAGGTAACTATAGGCCGGTCAGCCTCACCTCCATCCCTGGAAAGGTGATAGAACAACTTGTCCTTGCCACCATCTCAAAGCACTGTGGAGGAAAGGAGGTTTATCACAAGTAGTCAACATGGATTCCATAAAAGATAGTCAAGCTTGACTAATCTGATAGCCTTTTATGATGATACAAGTAGATGGATAGATGAGGGGAGGGCAGTGGATGTGGTATTTCTTGACTGCAGTAAGACTTCCGATACTGTCTCCCATGGAATCCTCAACGCCAAGCTTAAGAAGTGGAGATTGGGCAGTTGTGCAGTGAGGTGGATTGGGAACTGGCTGAAGGACAGAGCCCAGAGAGTTGTGGTCAGTGGAGCAGAGTCTGGCTGGAGGTCTGTGACTAGTGGAGTCCCCCAGGGGTCAGTGCTGGGTCCAATATTATTCAATATATTCATCAATGATCTGGATGAGGGGGTAGAGAGCACCCTCAGCAAGTTTGCTGAGGACACCAAACTGGGAGAAGTGGCTGACACAGCAACAAGCTGTGCTGCCATCCAGTGTGAGCTGGACAGGCTGGAGAGCTAGGCAGGGAAAAATTTAATGCAGTTTAACAAGAGAAGTGTAAAGTAGTTCATCTGGGGAAGAATAACTCCATGTATCAGTATAGGCCAGGGGCTGATCTATTGGAGAGTAGCCTTGGGGAAAAAGTCCTAGGGGTCCTGGTAGACAAGAGGATGACCATGAGCCAACAATGTGCCCTTGCGGCCAAGAAGGCCAATGGCATCCTGGGATGCATTAAGAAGAGTGTGGCCAGCAGGTCAAGAGAGGTTCTTCTCACTCTCTACTCTGCACTGGTGAGATCCCACATGGAATACTGTATCCAGTTTTGGGCACCCCAATTCAGAAAAGACAGAGATTTACTGGAGAGAGTCCAGCGCAGGGCCACCAAGATGATGAAGGGAGTGGAGCATCTCCCTTATGATTAGAGGCTGAGAGAGCTGGGGCTCTTTAGCCTGGAGGAGACTGAGGGGGGACCTCATCAATGTCTATAAATATGTTTAAGGGTAAGTGTAAGCAGTACAAACCCAGACTCTTCTCCGTGTCATCCAATGACAGGACAAGAGGCAATGGATGCAAGTTGGAGCACAAGAGGTTTAGGGTCAACACAAGGAAGAATGTTTTCACAGTGAGTGTGATACAGCTCTGGAATGGGCTGCCCAGGGAATTTGTGGTGTTTCCTGCTCTGGAGATATTCAAAACCTGCCTGGATGTGTTCCTGTGTGACTTGGTCTAGGTGACCCTGCTCTGGCAGGGGGGTTGGACTAGATGATCTTCTAGGTCCCTTTCAACCCCTAACATTCTCTGATTCTATGAGTATGGAAAGTTACTGTGCTGTTTAGAGTGATCAATGAGAGTGTGTTGAGAATACCATTTCTATATTTTCTTTTTTCTCCTAAAGGTGAATATGGTTTAACTTTTGTAGCTGGATGTTGAACTGTCTAATCACAGCTGTTCATCTCTTTGCATCAAGGTGGCTCTCTCTCCACACATACTGACAAGAAGAGTGCCCTGCTAAAATCTTTTGACATTAACCCAAACATAAACAATAGTTTAATAGTCCACACAAGGAATAAACCTCTGCATATTTTAAGATCCCCCTATTAGAATTAATTAACAATCTCCAATGTTAAAACAATAAGCCTTCCCCAACCTTTCCACCCTCCAAATTTAAATAAATATTTTTATAATACAGGCAAATATCCTAAATTTGCTTTCTGCTGGTTCCTCCTGCCCTCCTTCCTGACTTCCTGCTATCAGATTTTTTTTTATTTAGCATGAGAAATTGATTATATTTAAATGAAATGTGTTATTCCCTGTCAATACCATAATTTCAGCATCTAGCAACTTTGAAACTCATAATAAATGGATGAGCATTATAATACTAGGATATCAGTTTATTGTAAAAAAAAAATACAATCCTGCATAATCAGTCTACATTGTTATTTTTCTTTTATTTATTGTGCCCTAGAAAATTTAACTGACTCATACATGTAAAAGCAGAGATAGGAACATGGAAAAACAACCAGTGCTTTGACCTCTCTCTTTCTCTGAATAACCACATTCCCTTGATTAGACAAGGAAATCTGGTCACAATCATGTTTGCTTTGCACTAAGGCTGTCAACTGTTGAAAATTCAGAACTTATCAAAAATTCAGTAGCATCATACGTGTTTTTGTTTTTACCGAAAAAGCAGGGCACCAGGGCACATATTTACACTACAGGTCAATCGATATTTTGAGGTATCTGACATTCAGTTCAATATACTGTGGTCAGTAGAGGGCTCTCTGAGAAAAGAGTATGAGGAAGATGTGGCTACAGTAGGCGAATTAGAGCATAGTAATTCATAACAGATCGCTGTTTCTGACCAAAGACAGCATTCATTGTGCCTGTGGTATTACTTACAAATATTAAAACAAATATTTTAACACCGCCTCCATCATTTAATACTGCTTTATTTACTCTCAGTATAGAAAATACTGAATAGGAAGTAAAAGTGATAGTGAACAAACCAGAGATTCTTCGTCTTTGCAGGTATCCTGCGTTCAGCAAACACCTAATTGTATGACAGTGGCACACAGCATTAGGCATCCTGAAACATATATAAAGATGTCAGAATGTATGGAAAGATATGTAGCTTGGGCTTTTATATGATCATATGCTATGTCTTCTACATGGCTCCTGATAAGACTGTGAGGCACTGAAAAAATAAGGTAAAAAATATTCTCTTAAGTGATTAATTTGCTTAAATTCTATTTTTGTTGGCTAATCTAGTAATATACAGCACTTCGAGCAGTGAAAGTACATTTTCTATAGATTTCATCCACAGCTGGGAGGGATCATTCATCCCACTGTTTTCAACTACTTTCACAAATAAGAAACTCATACTTATTTCTGCCTTGTTTTCTCTGTACTTGTAGAAAAACTCAATTTTAAAATTATATATAAAGTATAGTAGCATAGATTTTCTTTGTGTGCATATTTAATTGTGAATAATCTAATATATGTATATTTAAAATTTTATTTGAAACCGTATTAATTTCTAGTGAGTGACTATCCACCATTCCCTGGACTGTAACTCTGTAAGTTTATACTGAGTTTTTTTCCATTCATTTCTACCTTCTATCCAGATCACCCATGGAAGGGAGTAAGGACATCAAGGGGTCATCACACCACTCTTCACAAGTGGTAGAGAGCAATCTTATTCTCTACACCTGGCACAGAGCAGGCATAGGTGCCTTGTGTCTTCCAAGACATCACTGTCATAGGATGTGACAGACAGGTTTTGGACGGGACTGGAAAAACTCATGCAGGTCAGTGCACTGCTGACTACTAAGAATGATGTTCCAGATTCAAACTTCAGCTGTGGTCATAGAAGAAATACACTTCTGAGATGTTTGTTTCTAACCATGGTCAGAGGCTGGCAACCAGGCTGAAGTCTGGCCCATTGTAGCAGCTCTCATGCTGCTGTTACTGCAGCAGTAGAGAACAGGGATTATTAACTCCCCAAGAGAAGAGATTTATTGAGTTGGCTTGGCATTTCATAACTGAACTGCTACTCAGCCTGGTTTGTTTGGAACAGAGGTAAAGCAACTTTATGTCTGTGCAGAATACACAGGGGTAATGCTTACACAGGAAGCCATGAAGTTAACTATAAAGCACATTATAAAGGGGGAGTTTCTCAAGCATTTTATTTTTTTCTGAACATAAACAGAAATTGCATGTATTTGAAGTATATGGATAAGCAGCAATAATCTTGAGAAGAGTTTATAATAATTTATTTAATATTTATGTATGTGAAATGTTAATGGAATCTTGTTTAAAAAAGTCAGACTTTTCCCTAGTGTGTGTAGTTATGAGCATGCAAAAGGAAGTAACAGAATGCTCTTCTGCACTTTATGAGCTCTGGTTGAAGAGGTCACACCATGACAATACAAATCTTGACATCATCACAAACCCTCCCATTAGCTTTCTTAATCTTAAAAGTTTTAAAAGACTCCTTTTTCTCACCAACTTTAAAGCCAGGTTGCTCTGGTTACCAACTGCAGACTTTTAAGAGTGACAAATACAGAAAATCTTACTTTAAAGCTGAATGGTTTGCATATAGCATTCTCATAAAGCAAGATGCCAAAAAGTGACAATTGTGATGAATGAAAGAGAGTTCTCTGACTCTCTTCAGGTATAACAGGAAAGGGAAGCCATGGCTAGATCCTTTTTAAATAAGCCATGTTAACTGCATGAAGCTGGTTACAGTCAGTCCTGAGGAAATGGATTTAACTATTGTTGTGGTAGAATGAGAAGTATGTAATAAAATGTGAAGCATATTTTATTTCCACATCTAAGTAAAAATCTCTAATGACATTGATCATGTACAGAAATTGCACTTTGGACAGATCTTTACTACCTTAAACCAGACACTTAAGGGTTACACCACACAGCTAGCTAACAGTGCACACACTTTAGGACAAAAAGTGTTAAGTATTTGTTCTGGTTTAAAGCATAAAGGAAAGTTTAAAGTAAAGAAAGTAAACATCATCTCAGCATAACAAACAAACTAAATCAAGTTAGATGGCTGTGCCTGAAAACACAGGATGCTGTGATTATCATCTTGGACATCAGGCTCTTCCATATTACTTAAGACTTTCATTGTGTTTGCTACCAGTTAATAAATATCAGTTCTTTTCCCTGAGTTATGTATGTGTTTATAACTCCAATCAGAATGTTAGCACACCCACCTTTCCTTACTCATAATATGGGATAATCCAAGTACAAGATAACAGTAGCATGATTACTGATAATTTTGTTAACAGTTACCAGACAGTTTGCTGGGCGCTGCTGGTGTATGAGCATTACAAGTCAGATGGTAATGACTAGCAGAAAAAATAAGCAGTAGTGCAAGTCTGGATTTAATCACCCAAGTTCACAAGCACTCTACAGAAATATAGATCAGCCTAGCAAACACTGTGTTGTCTCACAGTCCCAATTAACCAAAGTATTTTCTCATATGCTTCAAGCTACACTCATGAAACAAGAACCTTTCCAAAATAGGACCAATCCCAGGATCATACATTCAAGGATATTCAAGTATTTGCTAAGTTTCTATTTGATCTGTAAAGTAACTTCTGCTGAATCTGCAGGACTAGGTATGAAACTTCTGGCATTTTTAAAAAACAGATAATAGTCATCAGAGGAGTGCAGTAATAGAGAAATCTGTAACAGGAAGCTTCAACCACAGCTTTCACTTTAGACCTTGATATAATCTTTTTAATCACTCTCCCTTTACAGAAATGGATTTGATTTAATTGAACTCCTAAAAAAAGTCTCTAATCACACTTCATCAGCATTCAATTATTATTCAAAGGAAACCATATGTACTATTAGGCACTCTTAATTAAAATAATGCACATAATCTGCTTCAGTACCTAACAGCCATTCTTCTTGATGTTCATTATTCTTTTTTACTGTAACAATACTTTTTCTATTTTCTGTTTTTCTTCATATATTTCCATTTCATTTAGACAGTGATTCAAGATTAATGATCATGACATCAGGAAAGCGAAATGTGTTAATACACCACCAATGTTACATCTCATTGCATAGCATGACCTTCAAAATGGGTCAGACCTGACTACGAAGATATTTGAGAAGAAGATGAGGAAATGCTATAACAAGAGTCAAACTATACTCTGTTTTGCCTGAATTTTATATACAATGATAATGTCTTCTAAATGGCTATTCTGAAAGAAGAGTTTATGCTAGGCAGCAGACAGTTCTTAGAGAAAGAGGTGGGACTGGGTGAGAATGAAGGACAATGGACGGAAAAAAAAATAATTCTAGGAATTGAAGAACCCGAAGAGAAGCATTGTTTCCTTGAGGAACTTGCAAAATTTGGACTTTTATTTTAACACAAACTCAACAGAATATGCATTATGAGAAGATTAATGAGAACATTACAAATTAAAGTCTCCGAATCCTCTCAAACCCAGAAAAGCTAAGATATTTAATGATTATTTAGATAAAATATTGTTCTTTTCTTCTCTTGTCGCCTCTTGATGCAAAAGTTTTTCCACTTAGGTCACCCTCATAAGTCAGTATTCAAGCAATGATAGTTCATTAAACATGATAGACTGACTCCGAGCGAGAGACACTAGAGAACGACAGTGCTGCAGATCCAAGGGAAGCTCAAAATACATAGTTTTCTAGTATAGAGCTCATAGAAAAGACCAAGAACATTAAAGACATGTTCCAGCTCAGGAAAGAAATGGACAGATAATATACTGAAGCTACCCCCAGACACCAGGATATACTGTAATATCCATGAAGAGGCACAATTTCCTTGTTAGGCAATTACTTACATTAGGGTTAAATTCTTCTCTTGGATATACTTGCATAGTAGTTAACAAGCCAGAAAGGTACTTCAGCTTCCTACTGGTATCATAATTCAAAGATACAATGTCTGCCAATTTTTCTTCACTACTTTTTAAATGGGAATATTCAATCTTCAATGTATACTGTGCAAGAAACTTAGAAGTCATCAGTTGACTTACATTAATAATTTGAAATTTAAACCTTGAAAGGAGATCTCAAATGTCCTCCTGTAATGAAATAGTATAACTTAAAAAATAAGGGTGGGGGAAGATTGGTTGGTAAAAAGAAAACATTAATTAAAGATGAATATGTTTGGGAATGCACAAGCTCTCCTCAGGCTTGGGGAAAATGCCAAGTCTGACAAACTCTTTGAGCCTTAGGGAATCCCAGGTCAGTTTGATGAACCTACTGAAGTATTTTATAATTAGCTCGCATGCTCCTGAGGCTACCAATTTACCTGAAGAAGAAACTCCCTCACCTTTCAAACTTCTCCCTGAACAACAATGAATAAAAGACCTAACAAATAATGTTTCTAATCACAGAATATTTACATGAACGGAGAAAGAAAACTCAGAAGAGTGTTCTGTGCTATACAATGGCCCTCAAAATTTATAAGGAACTCTAGCAATAAAAAGCTATATGAAGGTAGAATTGATTTTACTGCCACATCTGGGGCTGTAATAATACACTTGTTACTAAGATACGCAAATTATATTTGTCATTTCATCTTACTGCCCCTATCTTTATGTGGGCTCTGTATTAAAATGATAAAGGCAGCATGATGTAATGGCAACAACACAGATCAGAGTACATTCAAAAGTATGTAACCTTCTAACATTGTTGGAAGTACTCCAAATTTCTCAAATGACAGCAGATGCTATTAAAAAGGAAAAAAAGGAAGTAAATGTTTAGCTATAGTATTGCATCATGGCTGCTCAAGCTACTACCTGTTTTAAATATCTTTTTATAATCACCAGTGTCTAAGCACCAAAAATAGATTACATGTATTAGAAAACAATTCAAAAGACATCTGCTCTAAAAACCTTGAAGACTGTCATGGTTATCTTGTAGAATCAAATAAAAAAGCAGATAATAAGGCATGTGAAAGGCTCAGGGTACCTGAGACTATTGGACAAGCCTTGTTGTAAGAAGAACTCATAGCTTAGGACTCACCTTGTTGGTAAACATAATGTTTTTGTTAGATTCTGGTTTTGCTATTGATTCCATAACTTTTGTTTTGGCCTAGCTGAATGTGTTTTAGATGAAGTTTCTGGAATAAATGAGTTTGTGCAAGAAATCTCAGTATGGGCAAATATCAAGGAGACAAGTTTTGCCTGACATATAACAACAAGGATGGAGATCTGATGACTGTACTGATAAAAGATGATGAAAGGGACATGCTGGAAAGACTGGGGAGTGGAAGAGAAGGGATTTGAAAAAGGCAAAAGATTTAGAAATAAAATCAAGTTGGAATTTGCTGCACAACGTAAACAGGAGCCTGGGGAATTTCTGAAAGAGGTGACGGTAAGATTAAAAGGACAGCAGAAGAAGATCATTTTGGCAACAACACTACAGATGGATACAGGGAGAGAAAAGACTTGGAAGGCAAATGTGTCAAGACAAGAGAAGATTACAATGCAGACAAGTGGTTTGATAATGAGGCCAGAGAGAAAATGATGGGATTTTTAGAAATATGATAGAATGAAAATGTATCAGAGGAAAATACTTTAAAATGTCCTTCTGTATACTGTAATCAGGGTGTACTCATCATAATTTCCCCGTGCTATGTAAAATTCCAAATAAATTGTCCCCCAATCTGAATAAGTACTGCAGAATATGGCATTGATAGATAGTGAACAAATCAGTGGGAGTGCTGACAGTATCCAAAGTGATAGATGCATGCCCATGTGCAAGTGAACTATTCAGCTAATTTTATATTTTTATAATTTATAAAATTAGCTATTCAAAATAAATTAAGACTTTGTAGAATGTAAAAAATTCACTTCCCAACCCCCCTACAGTAGAAAGGCAATGTATATAGGCATTTGATATACTCTGAAAAGCTTTAAAGTAAGTGTGAGTAATCTTCAAAAGAGTTTTCCAGAGAAAAAATTCTAGAACATTTTGCATTGTGTCTGCATTGTATGTCAAAAATACAAAACATATATTAAAACTTTTCATTTGTATATTCAGAGAAACTAAAAAGCTCTACAGTAGCTGTTCTGATCTCTTGGTTATACCATAATGCTGTAACAACTTTTGAACCTCTAACAATGTTTTAATACATGCCTCATACAGTAATAATGATATAAGGCATTTCTGGGATGAAGAACTGAGCAGAATGCACACTTGATACTGTACCTAGGAAAAAATAAATTAAAGTTTTCATTTATGGACCTAATGAAAGATTTTAGCATTCATTTAGTAGTCAAAAGCAGTAGTTAACAGGTAACAAACTTGAAGCTTTTTTAACACGTTTTAAATTCCATTTCGTGTTATGAAAATTGACATCTTAATATTTTTTAACAAGAAAATGGAAAGGACACTCTACATTTCACAGTTTTCAGGAGCTGCTTATTGAGTACTGCTCAGGGGTCATAGCACACCATTGGAAGGGCTGACGTAAGAAAGAGCATGTAGGCATCTCCATGTCTGTCTGTTCTTCCATACTGAGACTACCAGACATGAAACATGATATTAGATAAGATCGCTATATTATGCTAATTTTGGTAATATTTATTTTACTTCCAGTCCCCCAGCATTCCCCTGCACAAAAGCCACATGTCCCTGAGATGGAAGCTCAACTATACATCTTCAGTCAAGTTTATTGTCTTTTCTGCTTATTCTCCTCAAGCAACAACTGACTCATACCATCTAAGCAGAGGGTTATTTGTGCAGGATACTGCATTAAGAGCCCAGTAGCTATTAGTGATTATTAATTTTCAATTACAATAATAGCCATATTTAACAAAAAAAAGAATAGGCTATGCTACAAGTCATGAAAAAAAGCTTTTTAATTGCCAGCTGTACTAGTCCAAAAGACTCTTTGCTCTATTCAATCCAGTTAGCATTCTGTGGTTTATAATTAAAGTGCTAATGTATATCAGAATTCTTTGATCTCAAAATAAAGGATTCTTTTACTAAAGAAATTAAGAACTTTACTAAAGAAATTAAGAACACACCAGTTACAGGAAATTCAAGTTTCCAAGTATGAATTAAAAGAACAACCAAAAGTAAAGTAATGTAGTTAAGGAAAAACTATTTTTGTTGAATAAAAGAAGGAAAAAACTTTGTGAGTAGTCACTTTGCATTGCAAAAAAGTTCATTAAGTGAAATGGTAAAAGACCTTCCTCTTCAATACGGAATGGGCTCTAGGAAGAAAGGGAGTATGTGTAGTGTCCCAGCAGGAACAGAGTAAATGACTCAAGGTTCTTTATCTTAAGCTAAGGGGTTGAGGTAATTCACATGTTCTGAAGTCTAACTTCAATTAGCAAGAATTACCATAACAATTCATAGTATCTCAGCCATTTTATTTCCATTCTGATTTCATATGTGGGGGACAAGATAATCAGCAGCATGTTATGTCACAAAGTCCATCTACATTAAAGCAAATAAAAAGAAGAATGTGTAGTCACCTACAGTAGGTACTAGCATTGCCTTAAACACTCAAGGTCAGCAGAATCCTTAACATGTAGTCTCTTGTCTTACAGTGTGACTGAAATATGGCTTTAAAAACCAAAGGAAAAAAATATGCAGAACTCATTTCTAGTTCTGCTATTGAGACACTGTAAAAGCCCAGATTATTGGAACAGACAACTTCAAAGTTATTAGTTTTTCATTCTTAGTTTCACATTTTAACCATTTTAAAGATCCAGCTAGTTGTATAAGAATGGAAAGTTGAACATTCATTACAACTACGGAGAATATGGTAAAAATAGTCCAGGAAACACAACTGTGGATCAGAGAGACTGCAGAATTTTACCACAGTATACACTTCCCTTTAGCTTTGCTTTGTTCTGTTCTTTGGAAAATACAGGCAAATCATACACTCCAAATATGACAAGTTTTGACACTTAGAACTTTACTAATCAGATAATTAGCTTAAGTTCAAGCAGTCTGGAAAAGTTCAGGCAAAGACTGCAGAAAATAAATGGTCTCTTAGGGTTTTTTTTTCTAAGAAAGAAAGAACAATGAATTAGAGAGGACTCTTGAAGGCAGGTCAGAAAAAAAAAACAAACCACTGTCACTATTAAATTTTGGCTCCCTTCGCTCCAAACAGCTTGAGCTGCTTCATGCATACAAATAAAATGCAGAAATTGATAGAAAGACAGTTTAGTATCAAAGATGTGCTTTCTATAGTTTCTATGAAAATTTATGGAATTTACCAAACTGAGAACAGAAACTTAAAAAATGTATTGTCTCCAACTCTTATGACATTTGAAATTGCACTGTTTTCTTTGCCTTATCATAAAAATGACAAGTGTTAACCTGTAAATCAAATGACTGCTTCTTCCTGTTTACTTTCCATTTTTTCATGACTGCTTCCTCATTTCTTCTACGCCTTATATGAGTGACACACAGGAGTCATGTTCTGAGAGAGGAAAAGCTAAGTTCTAAGGCAGACTGCTCCTCAGCTCAATACCCTGCCAACGGCCCCTGACAGAAATGCATGAAGTCCATGGAAAGGACTATGGGCAGACAGGTCACAAATAAAAATAAATGCCAAAATAAAACTTACACCATAATCTGCTAAAACAGAAATTAAATTAAAATAGCCTCTGACAATAGAAGGATTCTAGAGGAGGGTTCTTTACGTGTATATTGCTTTTCAAAAATTAAGATGAGACTGCTAACTGAATTGCTCTCATGCATTTGAGTGCCTGGAACATAACTTGCAAGTAACATAATGAAGAGAAACACGAGTATGCAAGGTAATACATATTTCAATCTTCTGTTTAAAATTAATTTACACAACTTCAACAGATTACATTAGACAGTATGGAAGTAGGAAAGAAAATAAATGGGAACAAGAATATGGAAACTGCTTGTTAGCAGCTTCTTGATTACAAAAGTGTTCCACTTACAAAGCATCCTTAAACACAACCAAGGAGGCCTAAGTAAGTACTGTCAATAAAGCCATTCTGCAGTGTCCTAGAAGATTTATAGCAAGTATGAGATGCTGTAGGGTAAGCAAATTAAGACAACAGTACAACCAGGTTGTAATATCTGAAATGCTATGATGCTGGATTCTTCAAATATGAATTTAATTTGGAGACTCAGTGTCATGTAATACTGATTTCAGTCTAATTCATGTGTAAGAGTGAATTGCCATTTCTAGTTTGTAAAGGCTGTGTATCCAGCAAATGATCAGTGTCGATAATTACAGACAAATGTTTTATAGCAGTGAGGACTGTGATAGCATTAATTTGGTCAGTTACATCCTTTCATTTCAAAAGTATTAAAACTCTGAGACATTTCACAAAAATCAACCCCCCCTTTTTTTTATTTTTTTTTTTTTAAGTACAATAAAAGGGATGAAAATATAATCTTAAATAGGATACTGGAAAGTCATGACAAGTAAAGGCTGTATTTTAAGGCAAAGAGGTGTTTTCCATTGTTCCTACAATATCAAAAGACCAGATCTGTTTCTATGATCTACATCAGTGATCCAATTCAAGCTGAACTCTACAAGAGTTGAAGGTTTTTAATGAAATGAAACGTATTTCCAGCAGCATATGTCACAGCTTTTCAAAGTGATACACTAAGCACTTATATATTCTCCACTGAAAGAAAGCTAGCTTTTCATTTCATGTATGCTCACAATTATCTCAAACTTAACGTGTAAGTCTCAGAAGTAATTGAGACAAAGAAAGCACAAGTAGCAAATAGAACCATATTGCTTTCGATATGGTGACAGAGAAAATTATGGAATATGAAGCGAATACACTATGGACCTTTAAGAAAAATGGTTCTTGACAGCTTCTGAAAAATAGCAAAACCCCAACACCTACGAAGACACATGCCTCCTAGATGCATCAAATTGTACCTTATTGTGCAGCAAATTTATTCCTAAACAAAAACTAGGCTTCTGGATGAAATACCACCACAGAAGCAAGCCAACTGAATTACCAATTTAGTGAAAGAACATGGTGAATTTCTTGTTATAATTTCTGCTTCTTTTTGTCCTCTCAAAATGCTAGAATGCCGTAGAATGTACACAGCCTGAACTACAACCAGAAAAAGTTTTAAAATTAAATGCACTGAGCAAAACCACATTTCCATTTTTGTGTTCTTCACCAAGATACTAACTTCCTTGTTTTGGTTTCTAATCCAATTTTGAAGTACCTCAGTGACTATAAGAATCATTAAGAGTGAAGTCAGAACTTACTAATGGACAAAATATACAATAATCTTAAAAATGCAATTAGAAGCAAAAATAATAAAAGCTTCTAGATTTGCTATTACTGCAGATAATATGGGTTTTCATCATTTTTCTATGAATAGTGCATCTGGCTGAAACAGTCAGCAACCACAGTCTGACTAATAGTATGCTAACCAATATCAGCTGAGGTAAAAAAATTGCACATATTCTACCTATCACTATACAGAAAACAACATATACCTTTCAGCTTTAGAAATTTAGTTAAACAGCTTATGTACCGTACAGAAGTTCATTTAAGTTCAGTGTCTTACGTCTGGCCATTTGGGGATATTAGACGTGCTCAAGCTTAGAACCCAGCAGCTGGAAGAGCTCCATCAATATAAACCAAAACAATCTGACTACGTTCAACTCCTGAGGACAATGCACTCCTACTCTTCAGTTCACTTTCCCCTAGAGACCTGGGACAAGCACAGACAGAGAAATGCCTGCAAATAGCATCACTTAACTGCTAAAGAATATAATAGAAAACAACTTCTTGCGCTCTAATATTTTCTAAGGGCTTGTCATTTAAAAAACTTTGTATGTAAGTATTGATCTCTTATGTTTTTACAAGTGCACCAGGAAAACTTTCTAGCAGTGTATTATGCATATAAATGAAAGCAAAGTAGATAGTTAACACCACATAATCTGTTTCTGGACAGGCAGAATGCCTAAGTTATTAAATAGGACAGAGATTTATAACTATTTTGGACTAGAGCTCAATTCTTAGAAATATGCCCATGTAGCTACTGTCCTCTGTTACATAATTACACCACCACTGTCCAAACCCTGTCAGAATTTGGGTGCTTCTGACAATGTTAGAACCTGCCTTCTCCAGCAAGAAGGAAAATAATTTCTCTTGTTAGTATATGATTGCTGAGTAAGTGAAAAGTCAAGGCCTTCCAACTCAGAGGGTGAGTCTCTTCTATAGTATATTTACATGGCCTGAAGAGCTTCAAATACTTTAAAAAAAAGTCCTTTACTCTCCTGCAGTGTGGTCTGGAAAAAACAGTGTCAGTAAAGCTCTGTAGGAAGCACAAAAAGGAGAAAAATTACATGTTCCAAGTATGGCTAGAGTTTTGCTTTTTAAAACAGATGCTGAATCTCTCTTCTGACAGCTATTCAATGAGAGACTGATGATATAATAACTCTAACAGTATGATGAGATAAAAGCACTTGCTGTAGATTCAGACATTGAGTGTCCTCAAGTATCTTAAGATTTATTTTTGTTTACTTTTGTTTCACAAAGAAAAATAAATGGCTCTAGAGTATCCTTATCCTTCCCCAGCAAACACAGATTAATTAAAATATGTGCCAGGTAAACAGAAAGAAGATTTAAATAGAATTCCTTCATTAAAAATTCTTATCTATTAACTACATATTATAATTTGGAAGAAAAAAACTCTCAGAGGTCGATTGTAATCAAATGTGTTATAGAGTGTTACTGTCACATTTTGTATGGCAGCATCCAAAAAACATGTGAATGTTATGATAGTATCACATTGTTTCCCATTCTGTTTTCACAGACATTATGAGAATGTGCTCTAACAGATAATTTGTGTAGTGCAGGTCAGGAACTGGCTTGTTTTGAATGCACTCTGCACGGATGTATTCATTTTTTATGAGATCTGGTATTAAAGTTTAGAAGCAGATACAAAGTTCATAATCAAGACATATATACCATCATATGCTTGTTTTCTTCTTTCATACTGTTACTGTTTAGTCAGTTTACTTCTAATCCAGTACAGAAGAATGCAGAAATATTTCTTTATAGCATTTCATCCTTTCAAAACTATAGACACGAGCAAGAGTGATCCATTTTCCCATAGAAAAAGCCTATATAGAGGACTATAGCAATATTCTTAGTGGTGTAACTAACAATATGTCTGATTGGAGGCCTGTGACTAGTGGAGTCCCCCAAGGGTCAGTGCTGGGTCCAATATATATTCATCAGTGACCTTGATGAGGGGGTAGAGAGCACCCTCAGCAAGTTTGCTGAGGACACCAAACTGGGAGGAGTGGCTGGCACAGCAGCAGGCTGTGCTGCCATCCAGAGAGACCTGGACAGGCTGGAGAGCTG
>JANHGL010022467.1:107429-117474 GCA_024611195.1 Ceyx melanurus
AGCACAAGAGGTTTAGGATCAACACAAGAAAGAACTTTTTCTCAGTGAGGGTGACAGAGCTCTGGAATGGGCTGCCCTGGGAGGTTATGGAGTCTCCATCTCTGGAGACACTTAAGACCCGCCTGGATCTGTTCCTGGGAGACTTGGTCTAGGTCTTCCTGCTCTGGCAGTGTGGGTTGGACTAGATGATCTTCTAGGTCCCTTCCAACCCCTAACATTCTGTGATTCTGTGATTCTGTGAAGTAGGGATTTTTTCAGTGATATGATTTTTTTTTTCCTTTTTAAGTGATTTATAATTGGCCATTAAGATTTGCCAAAGGAAACAAAATACAAGGCTTATTAACAGAAGTAAAAAATACCATTAAAAATTAATTATTTATTGAACATGGATACTATAGTCAAAGTGGCAAACTTTGAAATGGAAGGAATTACTTTAATATATGAACACTGCATATTATTTTGTGGGTCTACTCCTTAGCCTGCACCAGGCCTCTAAATACTATCAAATCTTTAGTTCAGATACATAAGAATGTTGCTTAACTGCAAATAATAATCTATCAACTACAGATCTAAAATATTTGGAATTATTTTCCTAGATTTTTATCTCCAAAACCGGATAGGTCTTTCCTCAACTTGAATTTCTTACAATTTCAACATCTATAATTTAACATTATGGAAATCTTGATAAATGACATGGATTTTCATAGCCTTCAAAGTCATTATAGCTGCTTAACATCATATTGTACTACTCCACTTCTGTAAATAGGAATTTGAATAAAGCAGGTAGGAATATAGCATTTCATTGTGTGGAAAAATTTAAGATTAATATAAATACTTATATTGTAATATAAGTATAATATTGGTCTCAAGAATAAAAATTTACAGTTTCAAATATTTTTATAAACCATTTCTGAGAAAAAAAAGTTAATGAATATTATTAAATGTAGAATTTATTATATTTTAATATTGACTTTCTTTTAATCTAGAAACCAATTTTGTGTGAAAAGTCTTTTTAAATTAAACATTACAATTTCTAAAGCCGTTATGATACCTTGCAATTGCAATGAAGCATACAGAGTCAAGAGTTGAGGAGCATTAACTTCCAGCTGAGGAGTGTAAATTCTATGAGCTGACTTCTCACCATGGAATTATTCTGCAAATATGAGTAATTTAATATAAAGCTAGAGATTTCTAATCTTTTGAAGATATAACTTGGCCTCATCTGTTAAGTGTACCACAGTGAAAATATGAAAATTTCAGATTAAGGAATAGCATTAAAACTGCTTAGTTAAATAAACAAATTACAGCATTTCCTTTAAATCACATAACTGAGTAATAGGTTTATTTTAAAGATGTTAGAAAGAAACTAAGTTTTGATATAAGGTTTCTGAGATGTTCAGAGACTTACATCAGTTTTTCTGTAGTCTTATTAATACAAGACACTTTTGCAACTTGGAAGTCTAAATGAAAAGTGTTTTAGCTTGCTGTAAAATTTTAAAAACCCCTCTGTTTTCAAATATAGGAGATTAAATGGCATTTCAGGATATTTCTGTATTTTTATCCATTTCTCTCTTTCACTCAGATAGAAAAAAAATTATATTTTTAGGTATACTAGTTCAAATACAGTGACACATTGATAACTGATAAATGTAAAAAACTATTTTTACTAATCCACTTTTTACTAGAACCAAAAACTGCCAAAGCATCAAGTGGCATGAATCATTCATGTGTATAATATGTAGAATTCTGCTAACCCTCGTACACTGACCATGGATAATTAATCCAGCTATGGAATGCTGTAGAATAGGTATTTGACAGATTTGTATCTCCATGTGCTTTGAATTTCCTTGTTTTTAACAATTACAAGACGTAACTTGTTTAATTTAATTCTAAACTGATATATTTTAGTTGTTTGGGTTTTTTTTCTTCTTTTCAAAGATAACTATTTTGCCATAAAGGGCTCACATGGAGAATGAATATATGTACAGTAGAGGACATTTAATTTGAATAACAGAAATTTATTTTTGAATAACAGAATTAAATAATTAAATAACATTTAATTTGAATAACAGAAATACCAAGAACATCAAAGGCCCATCAACTTTCCAGATTTCCCAAAGCATGAAAACCAGTGTCAATTTAAAAAATAAAAATTGTAAAATAAAATAAGCCTTTAGAACTCAAAGGACATATGCAGCAGCTTGACTGCACTAATATACAAGCACTGGAATCAAAAGTACAGTTGAAAGAAGATCCTCCCACAGAAAAAGTGATATAACATCCCCTCAGGTAGGAAGCTGGATAAATGTTACCACACAAAGCCATATTAAGGCCCTATATGAAATACCACATACATTTCTGGACATCCATACAAAACAAACACTTTCAAATTTGAAAAGAAGACAAACAGTAGGATTGAGGGTCTCAAAGGAAAGCCCATGTTGCAGGAGATGGGAAGGACCATGGCTAGCTCAGTCATTCTGAGAAAAAGTTTGAGAAGGGGAGAATCATAGAATCATAAAAACATTATGGTTGGAAAGGATCTCTAGGAGCATCAAATCCAACCTTCATTCTAACATCTAACCACTACACCACAGCCTCAAGTGCTGCATCTACTTGTTTTTTAAACACCTCCAGGGATGGTGACTCCACCACCTCCCAGGGCAGCCTGTTCCACTGCCTGACGACTTTCTCAGCAAAGAATTTCTTCCTAATCTCAACCTCCCTTGAAGCAACTTTAGGCCACTTCGTTTCATTCTATCATTAGTAATTTGGGAGAAGAGACCAACACCAACCTTGCTACAACCTCATTTTAGGTAGGTAACAACTCCATTACCTAACTGTAAAAAAAAAAGTAAACAATGGATGAAATTGAGAAAAATTTTCTTCTTCAAACTATTCAAAGACTACTTTGAGATCAATTAAGCTAAAGATGACAAAATTACCAGCTCCATCTCTGTATATACTATTCATCATTATAGAAGCATCCTAGGCTACAGTCTGAAAAGCAAAATGGAAATGGTAGTCGTATCCTAGTGGAATCTTCACGAAGTTTTATTGAAGAAAACTGTAATGCTCAATGAACCAACTTAAAATAATTTGTAACAATTTAAACAGGACCAAAATGCTGCGAGTCAGCTATCTAATATTTTTTTGCCAGTCAGCATTATAGACTAAGTACTAAAGTACAGATTATTGAGATTACATATGGCCCATCAAACACTAATTAGTAAATTAAAATTTAATTATGCAGTAAATAATCACATACCTACTTTCCTCAGTCTTTGGAAGAAGTTTAGTGAATCTTTTCAGTCAACTTTGGCATCAAGGATAGATTAAAAAACAATTCCATTAAATGAGTTTTAGAGAAGACTCTGTCATGTGATTGCTCCTTAACTGTCAGACTGTCAAGAGTCAAAAAAATCCCTAAAAACCTCCATGATCAGTCACTGTCTATTTGCCAAAGATGCTGATCTGCCTACATGCTAAATCTGCACATTGCTAATCTTTGTGAATTTATTCTTGTTGTTGCCAAAAGAAATGTTTCAACAGCAGCTGCTTTGAAGAAGAAGCTCTAAATAAAAAAAAATAAAATAATTTTCTTGTGAGGTCTATGGATCTCTGGTTTATAAGAAATCCAATTATAAGTAGTGAACAAATCCATTAAACTGGACTCCTTTGTAGTCATGTCTAGCATAACGAGTGGACAGAGTGAAGAAAAAGCACTAGAGCAAGGAGTAATTTTTATTGTATTAATAAATAACATGGAGGGAGTATCATATTGTAGTGACAAGAGGGGAGTCAGAACACATTATCTTTGGAAGTGTCCCCTCCGTGGAGCACTCGTCAGAATCACAGGACTGCCACTCCTTCCTCCATGTTTTCATCACTGTGACAGTTCATAAAACCAAGGATCTGTGGCTGTGGAGGTGGCCTCAGAGAGCCCTCCTCACTAACAAAATGGCACCCATAAACTTGATACTTCCTGCCACCCAGTAGGGCTCTATGCCCTCTACCCATGCCAGTAAGTCTAATGCGAACTATGCAAAATACAACTGAAACACAGAAAGTAAGCATTTGCACATAAAAGTGTTTTGATCCCACAAACTGACCAATTCAACACTAAAGAATATTCCAAAGGTGAATCTCCATGAAAAGACTTCACAAATTTTAAGTGCATTCAAAGTCATCACAGGAAAATAATAGATTACCTTTCAAATGTATTAACAAATTCAAATTTGGCCATGTGAAATAAGGTAGATAATAATGAGATCTCAATTTCTGTTACCTTTGCAATTGTCTCATGCAGATTGAAGGAGGGATCCAGCTCCTCAGTTTTTGTTGCATGTATGGGAAAAAGAGCTTCGGAGAGAAAGCCAGAGTTCTGTGAGAAAGAAATAAGAAGTTTTTTAGGATTCCACCTTGATTTCCTCCTTCATATGTTTATTAAACTTTGTTCACAGAATGAAAACCCCTTCAAATTGTTTTTAAATTTGCCAATTATTAAACAACTTTGCCTGATCTAATTAACTGATTCCAAATACCTGAAAGAGGCAACCCCCTCCTAAGTCCTATGACTCTGTTTCTGGAATTGTAGTTGTCTTTCTAATTACATTTCCAAAAGCAGCTAAAAAATTTGCCTAGAGGGAGGAAAAATATCCACATATATTTTATTTTGAGCTAAGCAGCAATCAGATGTTTTATTAAGTACATGATGATTTAGTCTTCAGAAGAACTGTAAACAGAATTAAAAAAAATATATACTTTTATCTTCTGCAACCATCCTATTTCTGTATAGAGTAATCCCATCAATACAATATGGGATTTTGGTCAAATCCCTAGAATTTATCTGTTAGGTTGACCACTCTTTTTATCACCAGGTAATCTCAATATATGTATTATATGTTCCTGTACTGTAAGAAAGCAAGAAGTTAGATTGCATATTTGTTTTTGCAAGGAAACACCAAACTGATATTCAGGTATAGACTGAAAAAAACCAATACAAGACAAACAAGATCCCACTCATCAAAGGCACACAGATGCCTAAAATAGGAAGTAATTTAAACCTGTGTCCTGAACCTGGCATAATAACCCAGAAAACAATCAGAAAAGATAAACCTTTCTCTACATCCCTATAACTCCTGAGACATATATCCTAAAACTATCCTCACTTTTTCAGAGCTCCTCTTTAGTCACCTGAACTGCTCCTCTCAAGAAAGCTAGGAACATAGTGTCCATCTAATCCCCAGCTGGTACATAAATAGGTGCAAAAAGTGGTAAGCACACTTTGAATACACTCACTGGTCACCAACAGCAATGAGTTCGTTACAAATGCACAGAAACCATGGTCTCAATTATTTCAGAGATCAGCAGAAATATGTGACAGTTCACAATGATCATACCATTCTAAAATGTACCATCTATGAACAGTTATTTTAAACACGCTTCTTCTGATGCACACATAACTTGCCAGCACCTAAATATATTACTTCATTTAGCTGGAATATCCTACGGTCTTTTATTGAATTTCATATTTAGCATACAACGCACTGCATGCCACATAGAATCACATACAAGCTTACCAGAGGGATCAGCTGGGGACTGCAGAAGGACTACAAGTTTCCCATTAACATGCTTCCTTGCATCTGAGTGCTGGGAAACTAGTCTTGTCCTTTGCTTGACAGCCTTGGCAGAATTTCTAAGGAAGTATCCAGTTTCAGATTAAGTTAGGCTACTCCAAGACTAACATTTTGCATGCATCTTTTAATGCCACTGTTTTTTTTTATCTGGAAAGGAACAGTAATAAGACTATAAGAAAATATATCCATTAAGAAAGGTTAAGCAGAGGAGTGTGTCTCAGAAAATTAATATGTTTTGACAGATTCATAATATATATGTTTGTTATGGAGCTTTAAGTAGGACTCAATAAGAGAGCACCCCAAATCTGAGAGCAATTTTTATGTCCAATGAATTTATGTATAAAATAGTACTAGTGGCAATAAGAAGCTGACAATATCCCTGGTTCAGAAATGTCAAAATCATAATGAGATTATACCATGATTACATCTCTATGAAAACAATTTTGAAAAATATCTAGAGTGTTTTGAGACTGAATTCCAAATAAAATTCACAGAAGTCCATGGTCCTATATTTAAGGTGAGTTGTTTTTATGGTTTAGATTATTTCCCATCCTTTAAGACTGGGACAATGTTCTGGAAGCATGTACTTTCAAACACCAACATTCTGTTTCTGCTAGACTGAAATTTCCTCAGTTTCATGAGGAAATATATTGATCTTCATTTCTGTCCCTGTGCTCCAAAATAGAGTCATACTCAGTATTCTTAAGAAGTGAGGCCCCTTTTTAGGGGGTTAAAACCTGTAAAGGATGCCCAACAGACATTCTTCAACAGCCATAAAGTTATTTTCATTCAGAGATTGCATGCAGAACAGCGGGCTTTGGAAAAAAAAAATATGAAAACTGATCTGAGCTTTAACAGGATAGATTTCTACAGTTGGCACCCCACTACCTTTTCACTTGCACTCTGTTCAGTCTACTGTTTTAAACATCAGGAGGTGAGCAAATGAGTGAGACAAATAATTTAGATGCTTTGTTCTGGTTATACAACCTCTTTGCATGTGTCTGAGCTTTGCTCTTTTACATGCTGGGTTCTTAGCCACACAAAGACCGAATAAAAATAGTACTTTAGTTAAGAGTGTTGTTAACTTCAACTCAAACAAAAAAAGTTTTAAAAAATAGTAAAAATCCTACTCTCTTCCTCAAAAGAAACAAACAATATAAAGTATCTTACTCATGTAGCCCTGGGGGGATAAAACAGTGGTATCCAATAGTGCCTGCTGATTCAGAATGATGTTTACAGTACACAACACTGCACCTTGCAGGGATCCACAAGCCAGCTCTTAGCCAATCATGGCACCCTTAGCCCTTCCCTCAAACAAGTGAGCTTAGATGTGTTACCATCCTATCAGGGATGTGATATGACCATATACTCTGCTCAGAACTACTCAACTTAGGCATAGTTCCCTACAGATGCTGAATCCACCTCCTGAACTGGTAGATTCACAGATAAATTTAGCTTCCTTGAACAGTGTGACACAGACATGCTCAAGAAAACTGTTAGAGGTACGTCTCAGAAAGGTATGCTACTTTTTTCTATGTTATGTTAAATTTTATGTCTCTGTGATTAATACTCCACCAGTATTTCCATACATTTCTATATGTTATATCTGGTAGCAACTCCCAAACCTTTCTTTAAAAAAAAAAGTAAAAAATACAATTAGCATCGACTCGCACAAATTTCTGTGTTCAGTGATGCATCTGTGTGTAGCATAAATTGTCACAGAACTATCAGGATAATAAATTAAGTCAGTCTTCCCTTCAGAAAGGACTTTTTTTTTTTTTTCTGATGCCTAGGAGGAGATTCACAAAGTCATTTATTACAAAGATAAAATACATACTTCAAGATTAATTCATAACACCCATTCATCCTTGTTTTAAGTTTGTAAAGTAGTTTACAGAGCCATGTCGTTTTGACTGGAGGGAGGCTGAGGAACACTGTCATTCTGCTATGGTGGTGTTAATGCTGTTCATCATCATTCACATAACTGCAATCAATAACTTAAAAAGAATTATATTACTTACATTCCTTCTTGAGTACCTTCAGTGAATGAAATTATTTCTTAATTAGATTTGCTACACAAGATAATATTAACACTCCACCTAGACAAATATTCTTACTCTGGAATAAAAACTTGACTACTGTGAAGGAGGGAAACACCACTTCAATTGGCTTTTAGCCCACTCTACTCTAGGCACACACCTGTGGAACACGGGTTAAGATTCTAGTCATCCTACACTCATCTCACTGTCAGTGGACAGATGATGAACAAGCACTGGAAGTATACATCATATCCATCCTCTTAATTTAGATCCCTTCATGAAGCAGAATGCCTGTCTCCTCTTGCACAACTGAAATGGAAAGAATTCCTAGGTAGTAAGAGCTTGAATTCCACAAGCTAGTGGTGTGAATGAACCTCACATCAGTTAGAGCTCTGATGTGGATCAGACCTGCTACCTTCCTGAGGCAAACACCTGAAAATACAATTTTAATTTTTCCTTTAAAACTAGGTTTTATGAGAACTGAATCTAAGACATCAGCCTTTAATAAAAAGCAGAAGTAGAACAAAATAAAACACATTTTTTAAATAACTCCTGCCTGCCATTTCTTTGCACACAAGAAGTCATTATCTTCAGGTTCTTCTTCAGAACATGAACCCTTGGGTGACTTTTCATTTTGCAACAAACTCAGCACAGACCCAGCTAGGATCCCTAGGTGTTATATATATTTTATTTCTTTTCCTCCCCATCTTTTGGTGAGGCTACAAAAGTAGCCCTGCTCATCTTATCAGTCTCTTCTGTACTGAAAAGTTTGGGAGTCTTTGATTTTTATTAGTCCACCTCTCACACCAGCTCAGTTGCTCTCTCTTTGGTTTGACACACCTACTGCTCTGGAAATCTCTCACAGTTCCTTCTCTGAAACAATCTGAGAAATCAATCCTCCTTCCAAAGGCTTCCAATCAAGTTGAGACCACAGCAGCTGGGCAAGGTGAACAGGAGGCCTATGGTAGTGACTCAGATGCTGCCTTTGAAAGGAACACAACACCGGGAAGCTGTGATCAGTAAATAAATCAAAACTTATTTTGTCATCACAAGTGGCATGTCATGATGGAATCTAGACCCTGCTTGGAAAGATCTTGAAAAGGAGTCATACAGAATCACTGCTTTAAGCAGACTTGAATATTTTTTGCATGATTGAGGTTTCTGCCTAGAAAAAAAAAATGCCTTTCCTATAGACTGCACATGAAATAAAACAAATTACTAACATTTATATATTTGTATGTATTTATAGTCACAGATAATACTTGCAAATAATAAATCCAAGATTACTATCTGAAATAACTTGCAGACACTTATAATATCTTGCTCTGAACTTATGAAAGGAAATGTTTAATACAGTTGTTGTTGTTCCTTTTATTATTTTCCTCAAAAGACACTTGCATAAAGAACTACTAGAAAGGCAACATACCCTGTTCCTCCTGTCTTTTAAGCACTATGCTCATCAGAGAAAGCCACACGAACTTTCAAAGTAACAGCAGCCCAGTCTTTATCCCAGGGAGCACACGGCAGAGATATGATTCTAGATGATGTTTCAAGAGTACCTCTTAGAATTTAACAGCAAGAGCAACATTTTCCAACAGTGAGAAAATGAATCAGACTCCTCATTTATTCCTTAAGCCAGCTCACAATAACAAGCAAGTGTTTGGGCTGTTATTTTTTTAACATCAGTGTGATAAGCAAATTTCTAGTAAATACACCATAAGAAAAAGACATGCTAATCCACAGAGCACTTAAACCAATAATATTCCTTTTATTTCCCACTCACAGCAGGAGTTGCTGTCCTTGTACTCTCTCACACTCACTTCCCAAACAAAATTCATCTGCTTTCACTTCCAGTCAGGCACTAGAATCACACCACACAATGTGCAGAATGTTCTACATGTTGTGCAGCTGAGTGTTCTCAAGATGGTATCAATTTATTGAAAAACTTTTTAAAGGTCAGGCCACTGTGAGACATCTAAAAGTTTAGAAGGCCCAACTTCCAGTCATGGCTTTCAAAATTTTATCCTGTTTATTACCTTTTGTAAATTATTCTTTAGATCTGTAGCTATCCAAATGGATTAAGTACATTTGCTCTTCTGACATGAAGCTTTACTTATATCATATGGTCCCTACAATCTAGAAAGGACTGTGCCAATAATCCTTGAATTCACAGTGTAATGATTTCTTTTCCCTATGAGCTTCTGGGGGTACTGGTGGACAGGAGGATGACCATGAGCCAACAATGCGCCCTCGCGGCCAAGAAGGCCAATGGCATCCTGGGATGCATTAAGAGAAGTGTGGCCAGCAGGTCAAGGGAGGTTCTCCTCCCCCTCTACTCTGCACTGGTGAGACCCCACCTCGAGTACT
>JANHGL010022467.1:122950-135661 GCA_024611195.1 Ceyx melanurus
GCTGCATCTGGGGAAGAACAACTCCATGTATCAGTACAGGCTGAGGGCTGATGTACTAGAGAGCAGCTCTGGAGAAAGAGACCTGGGGGTCCTGGTGGACAGGAGGATGGTAGTGAGCCAACAATGAGTCCTCGTGACCAAGAAGGCCAATGGCGTCCTGGGATGCATTAGGAGAAGTGTGGCCAGCAGGTCAAGGGAGGTTCTTCTCCCTGTCTGCACTGGTGAGGCCTCATCTGGAATACTGTGGAATACAGTGAGGGTGACAGAATTCTGGAACAGGCTGCACAGGGAAGTTGTGGAGTCTCCTTCTCTGGAGACACTCAAGACCTACCTGGATCTGTTCCTGTGTTACTTGGTCTGGGTGATCCTGCTCTGGCAGGGGGGTTGGACTAGATGATCTTCTAGGTCCTTTACAATCCCTAACATGCTGTGATTCTGTAATCCCAAGGCTATCCACTGGGGGCTTTTCAAATGTATTTTGTTACACATAGGCAGTTTGTCACTTGTCCATGAAAAGAAAATGAAATCTCTCCCTTCACCTTGGCGCATCTAACTGCCATTGATACACCTTGTTGACCATAAAGTTCTCGTACAAAGTTCATAAAGTCTCCCAAGCCACAAATGCAATAGCACCAAGCTCTTCAGAGACAGTTTAGAAAAAGGAAATACTGGGTTCCCACAAAGCCTGCCATTCTAAGGTTAATACACATTTGCTACTTTGCAAAGAATTCCTGGTATTCTCTGATATTCTAAGCATACTAGTTCTTTGATTCTTGCATACATGCATGAAACATCCCTTGCAACTCACCAAGGGAAGCTACTGTATACTTCCTTAAAAAAATTAATATAGAACAGGGAGTAAGGAGGAATCAAGAAATGAGGACAGTCATGCAGAGCCATGTTTTTAGATGAAAAAGCTACCAAATTGCAGATCATCACAGACACACACTACTGTTATACAAACTCCCTATTAGCCTACAGAATCTTCCTGGAGTATCAGGGTCAGACCTATGGTGCTAATTCTCTTCTGAAGACATTCACACGTGTCACTGGCCTGAAAGTTCTGTTTCTAGCAACTACAGCTGAAGTAAATACACCATGTCGTCATCTATGGTCTACCCTGATCCTTCTAAGAAAATGATGCCATGATACTTCTAATGGAAGTTCTTGATACATGCGTTTTGGTCTCATAAATTAATTGGTACTAAGTGACACTTAATTCAGGAGGATATAAATAATAACAGAAGAAAAACAGCATAAAATTTACCAGAACAGCCTGGTCAGCCATAGATCAATCAAGTAGTCAGAAATCTCAATACAGTAACTGAATCTTTCCTGTCTGGAAAGAGAACAGAGGACATAGTGGAAGTAAAGGAGAAAATGACCTGGATATGGAGTAACAGTGTGTCATATGTAATGATGTCATGCAAAATGTTGAGATAACTGCATTAGGAATATAGGGATCTGAAACTTCAGAATACTGACTTTAAGCACTGTAACTATTTGACCAGTGAACTACATTAGTGGTACAAAATTGTTTCTCAATAAAGGGTAGTTTCTCAATAAAGGATATATACCAGACAACTCATTTAACAGAAGTACAAGTTTGTGTTTATGGAGTTAAGTTTATCGCTTTACTCAGAATTTGCAAACAAAATTGTACCACAGACTTTACGGCCTTCCATAATGACTATAAATATATATTAACATATGGATATATATATTAAAAAAGTGTGTGTATGTGTATATGCATTATCTATACAAATAATCCTTGACAAGAACTTTTCTGCGATAATGCAAGAGAGCATTGATGAGAAATTTAGTGACAGTTCTCATGAGTTTGCTCACAATATATCCAGCTGCTTCTACTACAGTACGTTACATTCCTAGGTGCATGTTATATTCCTAGGTAAATTCCAGCTTAGACATTGTAGCTGAAGACACAGATTGTGACAGTCACAGGGGATTATCTGTCCTTGAGTTTGCAAATTGTTTACCAGTTGTTTTCAGCTTTGTTGACATATACAGTTCCATCTGTATCAGAGATATAGACAACTGTTCTTTCAAAGAAACAGTACCTTTGAATAACTTCTGGCAACAGCTCACTGTTAGGTGGAAATTAACTTCATTTTCATTGTTTGTTTGTGAAATCTAAGAAACAGTCTGCTGGAGGCTATAATGGAAAAGGTTGTAGCTATTGTTGTGGTAATAGAGCCAGTAGCCATCAACTACACCACTGAATTACCTATGCTGCAATGATTTATATTTCAGTTGCAAATTAAAAAAAAAAAAAAAAAGTCCAAAAGCTTCCTACAATTTCCACTGAAACTTTTCACAGACACTTTTGCTGAATTAATATTAATTAATACAAATATCATGTTGAGGTCAGAGCTAGAATCAGCTCAGTACATCAAAGAATCAGTAATGACAGGAAACAGACTCTCCCAGACATAAGTGGGACAAAGAAATTTGTGGTAAGGTCCCAGTGTGGACAATCTGGCAGACTGGCTGGAGTCCTGATCCTTTACAAACACCCAGGACTTCCCCATGCCACCTTGGTTTCTAAGAATTTGTATGTTCCAAACTTTACCTTGACACAAAAAGCCCAAAGAAATGAAACAGCAGCTGAAGGTCCCCTTAATGCAGGATTAAAAAGTTGCTCCTAATGCCACTGAACCCCAGAACATTCAGCACTGTTCCAACACAGACAAAAAAATGGTATGCACCAGTTTCCCATTTGTTTTTAGGAAGACATAAGCCAGATGCACTGAAGAGAGCTCCATACTGTGCAAGCCCTCCCTCTCCACTGACATAAGCACATGAAAAAAGATAAAAGCAGAATGCTATGAGGGAGTTATTTTTTTTGGTAAACAATACCCCAACTTCTGTCTATCAAGGACAGTTCCTCTGTTCCCTTTCTCATAACAAAGAAAACTTGGAAATATTTTTATTTCCTTTGAAAGTAGTGCATGTTGTGTCAGGCTAAGCATGTAAGTACTAATCTGCACTAAGTCTTCCCAGTGATAAAAAAGGAAGAAAAGGGGGCAGACCAGGGGGGAAGAGAGGAAGCTGAGGGAGACAGGAGGTTAAAACAATCAAGCAGCCACATTCATTCAGTAAAGAGTTAAGATTTAGTGGCCTCTTCTTACACCAGTGTGGTTGAAAATCATTTTTAAGGGCTCTAATGAAAGTTGAAAGTTACCTTCAAAAAGTTATGCATATTTCAATAGAAATAAAAATCATTATGCATTCTCTCTAAAGAGGATACAATCTCAAACTGTCAAAATTCAAAACTCTTCTACATATATTACATACAAATGCCTTCTATAAAGAAACCTCTTTTCATTTTTCTTCTAAATTAGCTTAGTGGTCCATGGTATTACACTATCTTGGTCTAGCCTTTGAATAATGTGACAGGCAATTTTTATACTTCTTTCCTGTACTTAAGTTTGAGTGAAGATACGGAAAACAACTTTTATGGTTTAGGTGTAAAAGTAAATGTTCTGTAAGCCCTGCATACCCAAATGTGGATAGCTGCCATAAAATATTTCATGCTAAATATGTGTCTATTGATAAATCACAAAAAAAAAAAAAAAAGTTAGGGTAGGGTTTTTGTTTGTTTGTTTTGTTTTATAATATGCAGTAACACGGTTTTTTTCAAAACAAACTAATCTTATAATTGGGTTAACCTACCACATTATCACGTAAGAGAATCACTATGTAATGGGATGGATGCTCTGAGAAAGATTAATAATATGCATATAACATAGGAAATCACCTGTCTATAATTTAAAACATTGGATTCCTCATGAAACTGTTGACTTCAGTGACATAGAAATAGAGAAAAACAGTCTATTAAAAGCTCAAAACACTCCTGTATCAGCTGAAGTTTGAAAGTGATTGGGACAGCTTCAAAATGCTGAGCAGTTTTAACATTGTTGGATTTACAATTCTGAAGAGACAATCAAATTTCTAATTGAAGCACTGACCAATACTTTTCCTTTACCCAAACATTAGGCAGCCATGGGAAGAACATTTTTCTCAGTCTGTTTTTTAGTTAGATTCCAGTATTTCAGTAACTATGCTATAAAGTGTGCTATAAACACATAATTAAAAATAATTAACTTGCAACTATGGGGTTAATTCTTCTCTCTTTAGTGAAGAAGCCCACTACTACACTTCCAAATATAGATCTTTTAAAAATTATCTTCCTCTTTCCCCTTTCATGAAGAAAAATGGCAAATGTGCCCAGCAGATTAAAATGTTGAATCTAGCAAAGCAAAGTACATTTTTAAGGTGCTCCTCCAAGAAAAGGGAAAATTATATGGGATGGTGCTTAAGAACTTAAGTTCCGAGTCTCTCTGACAAAAAGTATGGCTAGAGACAGGAAACAACAGTAAATTTTCCAGACCATGCTGCTAGTCCTGGTATATTTCTTATATAATAAATTCTATGTAAAAATTAAAAGAAGTATTTAAGCAAAACAACTTTCTGGAGAAGACAGGAGACACCCTGGACACTGTTAGGCTGTGTTATATTTTAAGACACACATGACATGTTTTAAAACTAAATTTAACATCAGTCTGTTTTAACTAAATCAGCAGAAAGTTCTTTGGAACAGTGAGGTCACTCAGCAGTTATAACACCACAGAAAATTGACATGTCTTCTCTTCTTACACCTCAAGTACTGACACATATATTCTTGACATAGTAGAATCTGTCTTCTCCTTTCTGTGTTTGGTGAGGCCACTGAACAAGATTAGAAAATAGCCCGTAATTTTGCCTCAAGAGTTGCAGTGAACCTGTGGAATCTGCCTTTGCTCCTCCACAAATAATACCCTATCTGAGCAAACCAGCCTTGAGCGATTGGTGCCATAAGCAAGCAGAAGTAGCCCTTATTAAAATACATTCCAGGACATTTAGCCCTTCTTTGTATATACTGCCTGAAATCACAATCTCTATAACCAACAGTTGTGTAAACTTACATTTTAAATTACACCTTTTCCTTAACAGGTGATGCTTCTATTGCAGACAAAAAGTAATGGGGCAAAACCCCCTTCAGAAATCCAAGAGATTTATTTTACTCTGTAGTACAAGGAATCTATACTGCTGAATAAAGCTACTAATCCAGTATTAACGCAGTGATTATATTTTGAAGAAAAGTTCATAGATAAAATTCAAAAGCTGCACCATAGGGTAAAACTTCCACGCATTTTAGTAGAATGATTACCACCTGAATACCTTACCTTGCTCTTTTAGAATCCTTCTTGTGTTTATGGTTCAAACCTTTCATCAAGAGGTAGATTTGTTCCATTACACAAATGTGTGTAAAAAAAAAAATAAATTAGCAAGAAAAGACAAAATCTAAACTGGGAAAAGAATTTAAACCTTTTCAGCACAGTGGTGTTACCAGAACTATAAACTGTTTCTCATAAATATAATTTTGATTATGATAGGTGTTTTACAGATTTGTATTACATATGACTCATAGTAGAACTATTAAATCCTGTTCTACAGCAATAGAGGTTTTTTTCTTGTTTTAGTAGTAAAAAAGTAACTTTGTGTTTGTACTCTGAAAATAAATGAATTCCAATTGAGTTTCAGAAGTATTAAACACTAACAAATTCAATTGACACTACTAAGAACTGTGGGAACTTGGCTTATTTAGTGGCTGAAATATCTCAGCATGGACAGCTAGAACATGTATATAAAAAAATATCTTGAAGGACCTAAGTTTCAAGTGACTTTGATTATAAAGTAACAAACCTAGGAATCTGAGCAACAAGTTCTCCGCCTCCATGCAGGCTTTTCACCCATTGCCTTAAAACCACATAAATTGTATCAATTTTCTGAAATGAATAATTCTATCCAGAATACATCTTCTCAAATTGGGTTTAGCAGGATAATCCAGATTATTCTGGATTCAAGTACCTTTTCTATTCACATCCAGTTATAGGGAATTTCATATTAGATAACAATTAAATGTTCACTGGGACTAAATCCACTTCCTTTTAATACAGCCATATATTTGAATAACAAGTTTCTTATTGCTGTAAAAGTTAAGTTTCGTTAATGGTTAACACTTCTTTTGTATTTTGTAGAGGTCTTTCACAAAGGCAGAGTTGAGTCTACAGTGGTCATGACTTCATATGAAAGAACACCATTGTCAGTCACACAACTGAAATAAACTATTTAATACCAGAATTTCCATTGACACGCAAATTTAACAAGATTCCAAAAAACAACAAAGACAAAAAATAGACGTATATAGGGAAAAGAAACAAGGTAAACAATTAAGTGATAAAGCAGTATTGTCTATTACACAGTCACACACACAGTGTATATCCATTCAGAAACAATGAAGAATTCAAATAGAAACGGAACGTTCTTCAGATCATACACTATAATATCCAGTGTTTCCAGAGTTATTACTAATTTACAATCAAGTAATCAAGAGCCAAGATTCAGTCATGCTGTTTACCACAGGTGAAGAATTTACTTCTAAGACAATAAGCAGAAACATGATGAACAGTGAGGTATCCCAAATCATAATTTTGTCTGTTATATGCATGTATTTTCTATCATTATGGAGGATATTTATGTATTATACCTGTTATATCATCATTGGGGTTGAAAATACATTGTCATAAAAACATGACTAATATTTTCAAGGGCACAGAAATGGTCCAGACATGGAAAAAAAAGAATTTAGTCATTCCAATATATTATTCCTGATGTATTATTGATCATATGGTCAAGTAATTCCATTGTTTCTAGCTCTTATTGCAGTAGAGTGAGTAACAAAGACAAGCTTGTGAACTAAGACCTCTTTTACTGTATGCAGTTTGTTCTTTTTTGATGTAAAGCTAAGTGAAGATGTTTCTAATTACTATTCTCCACTGATGTGAGGACTAATAGAATTACAATAATGAGCTTTCAGTAGCAGTGAAACTCAGATTTGAAATCAACATTACTCTTTTAAGGGTCTACACAGATACTTGGAGGTAAATAGAATGACTCCTTCTCAAATTAAGAGAATATTCAGTATTAGAAAAAGATGATCAGCCTTTCTCCTAATACATTACAAATCTGAATGTGACACTCAAGTAAAGCCAGTGCAACAGAGGTTAGGAGGAGAGGAAGGCTTTCTTCAGTAATTGCAAGAGGATCCTTGGAAATTAGGTTAATATGCTTTTTTCCACTTGAGAAATTCTTCCAAGTTTACTTCTTACCTGCAGACTTATATGTGGCATATTTTCTGCTAGTAATTAAATGAGCTGCATTTCACTCAGTGTAATTTTATCCCCGTGGTTGAATAGTTAGTAATGCACTTTACTAGACGAGACATCTGACCACAGGCTTTTGCCATGTAGATTTAACATCCTTGAGGTTGTGGTTCACTGTATTAGGTAATTTCAAGCAAGACACTTTTACTTACTCTTCTGGTCTGAATGTTTCCCCTTACAGCTTCTATTTCCTCTTCTTTACTCCTCCTTGGGTTCCTGCCAATTAAAAGCTTTTACAGGTTTCTCTCTGAGGATCTGCATTACACCGCCTGTGTAAGAAATGCATTTCTAGAGCTGACCTATAACTGTTGCTACTTAAGCAGAGTATAAGGCAAGGGTCTTAGTCTTTTTTACTCTAAAACAGTTCTGATTAATTTTTTTTGAGTGTGGAATAGCATCAGTTTTATGTGACACTGTGTGCTCTCTGACAGATGGATAAAATAAACAACTGCTGTATACTCCAAAAGAGGAAAATTTCCTGAGTAGGTTACAGCAGTGAAAGCAACAGCAGAGGAAACCAACCTGGTAAAATGATAGCCTACAAAAGCCCATCAAAACACTCCATTTCAGAAATCTATTTTCCCAAATCTAAACCTTGGTTTTCAATGAAGCTGACAAAGTTGAGGTGTAGTTTTAAAATCTGAATGGCTTGGAAACAAACAATAATCCCCCCTCTGCAGCTCCACAGATTATTTTCAGTCATTAGCCTCCACTAGAGAAATTACTACAATGTTTATGAATATGACTGTAAACCCAGAATAATTAATGTCTGTGATATAACACTACCATCCCCATTTGATACAATAAACAGAATCCCCAATAAACGATTTCAATTAATATTAAACAATAAAGAGATTGCATGTCTGATAGAATATATGAGAAAAAAATGAATGAGGCTATGTTTTGAAGGACTCAATAATCAGTGCAAGAAATAACAAAAAAAAAAAACAACAAAGAATCCAAATTTAATCATTCTGTGTAACTTCACTTTAAAGAAAAAATCCATCCTCTTGCCAACAGAAATTTACACATTTTGCTAAGCAGATTTATTTCTCACATGGAATAGATCTTATGGGGTCAAGATCTCACAGTCTGAGAGGTGCAGTTCATCAACTTCAAGACTACAGATTACACTTATCACAGGTTTATTTCTAGGGAATGATTTTAAAAGAAGGACAAAAGCTGTTTTTGACAGAGAATCCAATTTGATGAGGACAGGCTGAGAGAGTTGAGGCTGTTCACCCTGGAGAAGAGAAGGCTCTGGGGATACCTGATAGTGGCCTTTCAGTATTTAAAGGAGGCCTACAGGAAAGATGGGAATGGGCTTTTGCAAGGGTGTGTAGTGATAGGACAGAGTTGTGATTTCAAAGTGAAAAAGGGTCGATTTTTATTCAATATAAAGAAGAAATTCTTTACTGGGAGGGTGGTGACACTGTGGAACAGGTTGCCCAGTGAAGCTGTGGATACCCTCTCCTTGGAAGTGATCAGCTCCAGGCTGGATGGAGATTTGAGCAACCTGGTCTACTGGGATGTGTCTGTGCCCATGGCAGGGAGTTTGAAATTAAATTTCTAAGGTTCCTTCCAACACAAACCATTCTGTGATTCTATGAAAACGCAAAAGATTTTCTTTTATTATTTTAATTACATTGGTGAGTCACTTGAAGGACAAAACCGCACATATGCAAAGTTAACTGAACATGAAGAATAAGTTTGGCAAGACTGAAATAGACAATAGCCAAGAGAACCGTTGGTGTTCATATTGCAAATGTTGCTGGAAAATACTTATTATTTTGATATATCGAAGTTTGAAGATACTTCCTCATGCTTTATAGATCCTATACACACAAATCTGTAATGAAAACTAAGTGGAATAGATGCTAAATGCTAAGAGAAATTTGTACTGGATCACAAGTCTGTCATAAACATTGCACTCATAGGTCTTCTGCCTTCACCTTTTCCTTACAGCTTTTGCCTTATGTTTCATTTGAAATGGAGTACTTTGCCTAACACGTGCAGTGATGTTCAGAAGGAGATGTCTCCATATTTATATAAAATATTGACTTAATCTATTTTAATTTAGACAATGACATGACAAGATTGCTCCAAATTTAGCATATTTCATTTTTTTCATTTTCATCTGTGAAATAGAAGCATATTAGCATGCAGTGCCAAGAAGAACTCAAGTTCAACTCAGCTTCAGCTTTGTTCTTGAACTTGGAAAGATTTGCACTGATGTAGATGAGCTGAGTGCAAGAAAAAAAATGAGAGGAATATGAAGCAAATGCATTGTTACATTTACAAGAAAATCCACATCTTTTCACATGACTGCTGTATCTTGAAATAATAAATATCAGGCTTCCTGATCCTCAGTTAAGCAACTGATTAAGTTTAAACTGTCCAGGTGCAAATATAACCAACAGTGGTGTAAGATGAGGAAGCAAAAACTTTTCTAACAGTTTATCTGTGTCCAATTCTAACCTGGTCTCCAAACAGTATAATGTGCCTCTTCCTTCCACTTACCTTGCAGAGAACAGACTGAAAATGAACACGGTGTTTCAAAGACTCCAGTCAAGCAAACAGGTCTTTACAACCAACATACATATTAGAGGGTCATACTTTGTCCACAGCATGAAAATGCACATAAAATTAATTTTTAAGACAGTCTGATCATACAGTGAAAAAAATAAACATCAAAACTTATTTCCTCTATGTTGAAAGTAGTCTGAAAACTTGGGTTTGATAATATGAAACCTATAATATTATCAGGAATATTAACTTCTTTAACATAATGTCCTCCAATATTTTCTTGCGCAGTTGTTCTAACCATTTATCTGTTAGTTTCAATGCCATAGCCCTATAAAATCACTTAGAAGTTCTGTGGTATTTCTCTGAATCTCCATAAATTGCACTCACAGAACTTTCCACTACAACATGATTGTCACGTAAGGATATAACCCAAGTAAATCTAATGCTATCTTACTACCATTTTCAGTGTGTCCATCTTGAGCCACCTGGTCTAGTGGAACATGTCCCTGACATAGTAGCGGCTTGAAACAAGATGATCTTTAAGGTCCCTTCCAACCCAAATAATTCCATGATTTTTATTTATAAATACCTCTGAAGTTTTGACATCCTGATAAGAAAACTGCATGGCAGGTACTCCAAGGTGGTTGATGAAGTAATCTGAATCACCCTGTATCTGCACAGAACTCACATTGGATCCTGGACACCTAGTGTTTTCCACACAGTTGGCGCTCTGGCTCTGAAAAACAAACACAAATCACAATTATACTTATTTACAGCCAGACTCTTAAGAACTTGTATCATTATCTTCTTTACACAGTATATGGATCGAGGAATTTTAAGAGGCTGGAATTTACATTGGTGCGAACAGATATGAGCTGATTTACTCGTAGCAGTGAGTGAGTCTACAAACCTTTCAACCTCTATTGATATATACTGCAGTCTTCAAGATCGAGCATGGAACAGAACGAAGAGTGTGATGCAACATTGCTGAATCTTTCAAAGGACAATATAAGTCATGTCTAATTGCAATGGTAACAGAGGCAAGAGAAGACGCGTGAAATGTCACGTATGGGGCAGGAGACCAGAGGTCATCATGGTGCCTTTAGGATGCACGCTCTGAGACTTTTAATGCCTACTAAGGAATCAATTCTTCATTCAACTAAATAGCATGCTTTCTAACAGCAAACTGAGGAATTAGATTATTATATTCACAGATTCACAGATTCACAGATATTAGGGGTTGGAAGGGACCTAGAAGGAAGGGATCTAGTCCAACCCCCATGCCTGAGCAGGATAACCTAGACCAAGTCATCCAGGAATGCATCCAGGCGGATATTCAAGATATCTATTGTCTATGAAATGCTGTCAATGTAAAGAGTTTGCTGCAGTCGCAGAGTGAGGGTTAATAGAAAAATTAAAGATACATAAATAGACATTTTCTGGGCAAAATGCTTAAACTATTCTCTTTAGTGACATGCTTATATTTCTCTTAAGTATGTATTTAATGGTGAAATCTTGGCAGCAGAACTGTAATAAATATAAGACAACAACGGAAAAACAAGTCCAAAACTGATTGCTACCTACTAGTATAGCATTCAAATACATCAGGTAATTAAACATTTATTAAACAGCAGGCACAAAGGCTTTCAACACCTATGATAGCTAATAAGCTACTTAGGTTTCTTTTTTAGAATGTTAGGAAGTTGAAGTACTAGAGATTATTTACATGTAGCTAACAGTTTATATAGTTTATATAACAACTTCCCTAGATCTATCTACTAAACTACTAGCTTGCTTCAAGAAAAGTGAGATTATTTTTCCTTTAATATTAAAATACACCAGATTCTGTATATTAAAGTTCCTAAGGTTAGTAGCAAAACATGAGTTAAAGACAATTTTTATTATTCTTCCATTTTAAAATTAACATAATTATTGCCTCACAGTTTCACTTCAGTGCTGTGAAGGATGCAATTACATATTACCCAGTATAAGTAAGGGTTGCAGATTCTCATGGGAAAATATTTTAAAATACCTTCAAGAAATAGCTTCCTTTTTTAAGTATTTTTGAAAGGCAGCTCTCTCTGTCAAACATTTCTGCTCCCACCACTCTTACATACATTTACAGTTGTGCTAGGTCCGTCCAAAAAGACAGTAACAGTCAAAACAGGAAAACAGATCCCTGCTGTATGTGCAGTCCACCTCTAGCAAGCAACACCCTCTTCAAAGCACCCATGGAGCAACATGATTCACAGCATCCAAACACTTCTGTCTCTCCATGGCACATTATGAAAAAAAAGAGTAATAAAAAACTAACATTAACGTATCATTCATCTTAGGTGTCATTTGTAAGACATCCTTGTTACAACATTGCAGACAAAAATTTAAATCAGTGCATCTTGGGGATAATTTAGATCAGTTTTTAAAATTTTAAAACTTGAGAGCAAGTCTTTAATTATAGATTTTGTTCCTGTGTTTCACTCCATCTTTACATCATTCTTGAGAAGGTTTCAATAACACTGAGATTTAACATCCCTATGTGGGTGTTCAAAGACATACAAATCCTCCTGCTATCTAAACAGTCTCAAAGTCAGTAATGTTTTAAAAATCAGCAACAGAAACAGCAAAAGCCCAAACTATACACTCATTTTAAAAGGGGTTTTTAAATAAACATACTTCATCTTCTACAATCATTCCCAGTCAAAAACAGTATAGCACGTATCAACAGATAAAGGCATGTTTAAAATTTTATGTATATAGATATACATAAGATCTATTCCTAAGTAATTGCTCCCTTCACGATTTAGAGCATGATTAAGTATCGCACTATCACAGAATCACAGAATCACAGAAATTAGGGGCTGGAAGGGACCTAGAAGATCATCTAGTCCAACCCCCCTGC
>JANHGL010022467.1:139467-166877 GCA_024611195.1 Ceyx melanurus
ATCTGGGGGTTCTGATAGACAAGCGAATGAATATGAGCCAGCAGTGTGCCCAGGTGGCAAAGAAGGCCAACAGCATCTCGACCTTTATTAGAAATAGTGTGACCAGCAGAAATAGGGAGGTGATTGTCCCACTGTACTCAGCACTGGTAAGGCCTCACCTCAAATACTGTGTTCAGTTCTGGGCACCTCAGTACGAGAAAGATATTGAGGTGCTGGAGCGGGTGCAGAGGAGGGCAACAAAGCTGGTCAAGGGACTGGAAAATAGATTATATGAGGATCATTTGAAGAAGTTAGGTCTGTTTAGTTTGAGGAAGAGGAGGATAAGGGGAGACCTCATCACTCTCTGCAACTACCTGAAGGGACATTGTGGAGAGGTTGGTGCTGATCTCTTTTCTTGGGTAATTAGTGACAGAACTAAAGGGAATGGCTTCAAGCTTAAACAAGGTAGGTTTAGACTATACACTAGGAAGAAGTTCTTAATGTAAAGAGTGGTGGGATATTGGAATAGGCTACCCAGAGAGGTGGTTGAGTTGCCATCTCTGGATGTGTTTAAGCATCGCTTGGATGTGGTGTTGGGAGATATGGTCTAGCGGTGAACTTGCAAGTAGGGTTAATGGTTGGACACAATGATCCCAAGGGGATTTTCCAAACTGAATGATGCTGTGATTCTGTGAATTCATGCCAGCGAGATTAATCTTACTCCTCTGTACGACACAGAAAAAAAAAAGAAGCTACCTGTCCCTCTAAAAGGGACAGATATGTACATCTACTCCACTATTTGGAGTTAGAATATATCATATTTCATGAGCTTGATGTGCCCTAAACAGGACTGTTTTCCTGAGGTTGGAAGGCTCAAACTACCCCATTAACTTTCTTATACTTAAAAAAAAAAACAAACAAAACAACAACAAAAAGAAAAAATTGTATTTGTATTGCAGCCCCTAATGTTCAAAGATATATGTGAATACTACAGTTTGTAACTACTCTAATTTATATTTCCCCAAACTATCATCACTCACATGTCACAATTCTCCTTTCTGAACGACACAGTACTCAAGAACTGTAGCATTTCCACCAGAGATGTTTGCTAGAATTATTCCCCCCAAGAAACACTTGTCAAAGTGAAAATAGCTCACCAAAGAGCTCATCCTTCTGAGCCTTATCATAAAGCTGATTCAGAAACAGATGTATCAGATCTTAAGTCAACCTGCCACCCTTTCCCCATATGCAGCAGACTGTTTCACTGTGCTAACCTGTAGAATCTACTACTTAGAAACACAACACAATCTAAAGTGTATCACTAGGAAAAAAAAAGAAAAAGTCACAGGTGAACATGTTATACACCATATATTCCCTACCCCTCCCCCAATACACCCATTATCTAGCATCATACAACCCTTTTCTAGAACCTAAGAATCCTACTGAAACATACTGCACATCTCTAAATACAGAGGGAGGACAGACCCCTAACAACACATTATCCAATCAAGAGGGGACACATATGCAAATAAACATATACAAAACACATATATAAAAAAAAAAAGTGGCTTAGTCAGGATTTTAAATTGGAAGAGAAACTTGCAGTCAAAATTTCTAATTTTTTTTTCCTTTACTGTAATCAAAGACTAGAGTAAGTTCAATCATCATACATACTCATGAATAAGCTGTCTTGGAACAGAACACAGAAAATAACATGCAGTATTCTGGAGGAACTCTCTTGCCATATTGGTAAGTTATTGCAAATCTCCCTCATGGCACAACACTGGAATAAGGCCAAAGCACTTTACTGCTGGCAAAACTTTACCTTGCACTTAAACCTCTGGTCTGACATTTAAACTTCTCGATAGCATCTATGCATAAACAAATCACTCCCTTACCAGTCACACACAAAAAATATTTTTCATTCTTTGAGTGGAAAGTCCAAATAGAGCATGAAAGTCAATAACATATTATTCATTAAAAAAAAAACCTCAAACCTCTCTTGGATTTCAGTGGGATTTGAACAAGTTGAAACAGTATTTGCATTTAAGATATCAAATATTAATTGCATTTTTCAGAAACATCATCACGAAACAGATTTATTAAAGTGTGTCAGAGAGCACAAAAAATACTTGTCTCCACCAAGAGATAAATGAAATGGTCCAAAAAACATCTGATGATTTTATTTTCTACAGCAGTAACAAAGAAAAAAGTCTTTAAGTCTTTGGGAGATATGAACTACTGTAAATCCTCACTAAGACGGTGTAATGCTCTGATGATTTCCCTGGCTGCATTTTTCCAACTATTGTCTACTTGAACCATAAGGAAGTATCCTTGTTATTGCCTCTGTACTGGACAGAAAAAAAAAAAAAAAAAAAAAAAAAAGCAGAAGTAAAGAATCCAGAGCAGGGAAACACTTGTGCCACTACAGTCAAACAATGACTTCTTTCTAGGTTCTGTAGAAGTTCACTTGACCTTGGATTCAAGAGCTGTGAAACATCAAGGTTTGGAAAAACAACTTCAACTAGTTTTTTAGTTCATATGTGAATTTGTATGGTTTTATTTTCCAGTTTTTTACTCTTTTGCTATCTTTCATGTTTTACCATTGACATACTTCAAGAGTATGATTTTCTATCTAATAAATAATGAAGGTGTTGACTAGTGCTGAATCTAGTACAGCGGCTTGAAAAATGTTGGCAGGAAAATCTCCATTCAGTGATAACTCTCCATTGACTGGTATAATCTTTGAAGAAAGATCAGTCAGCTTGTGTATATTTGAAAGCACTGTTTTTATTGTGAATTCCATAGAGTGCCATACAAGGCATTCTATAAAACTCTGCAGTGCTAACATTATAAAATAAACATACAATTCTTTCAAAAGATAGGGAGAAAAAAGAGATATGTGTTGTGTGAAAAAAAGTCTCACTGGCATTAATTACTCTCCTTCCAAAGACTGTTTAAATCAATTATCACTTTCCTGTATTTTATCTTGGGTATCACTAAAATTAATCAATCTGCAGTTACACAGGTCATCAGACCTCTCTGTAATGCTGACTCAATTCTAGCACTCCTGCACTTCCAGCAACACCCTTAGTCTTCATATTTCAGTGCATGTAGCTCATTTAGTCTATGGTTCAGTTTTGGAACTCTGGGCTCTGTTGTCTTATGTGATCTAGAGGCTCTACAGAACAATTCAGCTTTCCTATTACTTAATTTCCTTCATAGGATGCTCTTTAATAACTTAATAACTTAAAAATGTAATATTTATGTAGCAAGACTGACAAAATTACTTATATTGTAATTTTTATTATTTTCTATTTGTTAATCTGAAAAAGATATAATAAATCTAATAAAATAAACCTAATAAAAAATTCATCTGCTCCTTTAGACTGAGGGGATTTTTTTAGAACAATGGTAATCTGAGACTGCTATTCTAAAAGGCAAATCACAAAAGTACCACATTCTTAACAGTTAACACTGAATAAGAATAGTTTTTAGTCCTTTATGCCTTTAGAAGAGGTCCAATTAAAAAAAAACCAAACAACAAAAACAAAACAAAACAACAAAAACAAACAAGAAAATCCACAAAAAACAAATTCTGCTGCTCATTTCCACTATTCTCCTGTTCTGTGCAAGAAAAAAACACTATCTGATTTCAATACAGTATTAATCAGTTCACTATAACATAACAAATAAGGAGGTTCTATCTACAAAGTTTATATGAAAGTGTATTTTGGAGCTAAACCTCAAATGTACAAAAACTGCAATTAACTGGTTCTACTGGTCTGAGGGAGATTTCTACCTTCAAAATGTGTGAAGAGCTATCTCAGAAAATATGTAGATATTCACTATTGAAAAAGCACACATATCAATACTAACAGGAACAAGATGCACGTGTTTTGAAGGAAATCCTACACACTTTAATTAAAAGGAAGGAAATGTAGCAAATTATTCACATAGCTTCCCTCAAATATTTTTCTCTTAATCTCCATGCTACTAAAACATAAGTAGCAATGGAACATTCATAAGGACACTCATTTGTAATCAAATATTCTGTTTCTCTAAGTATCTGCATGTTGACATAATACAGAAATAGTAATAATTATCAAACATTATACTAACATTTGCTGCTTTCTTGAATGGTGTTGAATAACATACCTAGCTTGAAAATTTAGTACTTCATTTTCCCTGAGAATATAATTTATAAGTCTTTTTAAAGACCAATCACAAATAGCAATTCAGATGAGTTCTAAAGCTGTAAATTTCACTTCAAGTGCTTCATTTTAACACACTTGAGTGCAGTCTGATTGACTTATCAAAACACTGAAAAATAGGTTACAATTTGAGCCAATCACACCGAACTAAAAGCAACTACGAAAAAATACAAAACCAAAATCTAACCTTTTTACCGTGGATTTCAATTTAGATATTGAAAATAAAGAGTATTAATGTACATCAAGGGGGCTAAGGATTTCCAGATAAAAGCATTAAGAAACTTTTACATCAGGATTTTCTACTTAGTTGTAACACAGTACATACTAAAACTGAGTAAAGAAACCCTTTCTCATCCATCTGCATAGCAAACCTGAAAACAATAGTACCTCAGTGTTTCTTAGCCAAGTCCCCCTACCAGTATTTCATCCTCTTCCTCCCTTCTGCCAGCCCTGAGTCCTGCTGCCAAATGGTCTGAGAATGCCCAAAAGCATAACAGAAGACTGAGAATTCATATCCCTTTAGATATTTCCCATGAGATCTGGATCAAACTTCCTCCTTTGTGACTTTGTCAAGTCCTACTCATCTCCCCCCAACTTCATGTTAGTGTTAGTAAAAAATAATTTTTCATTTCTCTGTTAGTCTATCTTGTCTCTTGGGATATAGTTTTCAAAGGCACAAGGCCAATCAGGAAAGTACCTTCAATTGAAAATGAAATGTGTTTAACACCTTTCTTTGCAAGTATTTTCAAAAATCTCCTTCCAGTTTAAGTGCTGTATACTCAGACCCAGGATTGGTACCAATCTGACACTATTATATCATCAATACTATATTATGCAAACTATCAATTTATTTTAAAATTAAATATTCTGCTGTAGGAGAGCCAAGACAGCCTTGAAATGTTAATGCATGATGGAAAAGCAATGACCCAGAGGATGCTGTGGCTAAATAAAAAGCTCTAGTCTCAAAATTTGAATGATACTGATGAAAACACTGACAAGGATTTAATGAAATGTTAAAACATCCTTGTTTGGCTTGTACTCCATAGAAAACAGATGGGGAAGGAACAAAATATATCTAAGGGAAAGTCCATAAAGATATGAATTCATACAATTAGAAATGTTGATACAGGTCAGTATTTCAGGTGTCAAACAAATAATCATCCTGATACAGCAGATTTAGCTATCTCCTAAGTCCAAAGAGGGATATCTGAAGGATATCATGTCTCACAGAGAAGCAAGGGGCATATTACTCCTACTGTCCACAAGGAACATGTGTTCCTGCTGCTGCAAGCAAGCACTTGCTAATGGTTGCCAACAAGACAGATGTAGCACAGTTCTTCCAGAATAACATGAGACCAATATGGAAGTGCTTCATTATTCTAACACAGGTTTTCAGGATTTCCGGAAGAATCCTAGGATCTGTGTTCATGCTGTCTAAGATTCAGAAACTACTTAAATATTTCTGGTTTTTACTTGATAATCCTTCAGCACAATTAGAATGATTTGAGGGTATTTTACTCAATAATAACGGAATTCAGTTAACTTACCTCAGCAGTTAATTACCAAGCACCACACAGTACTTACTGATGTAAAAAAAAACAACTTTAAAAAAAGTCTATCCCAGAGATTATTTGGGGGAAAGACTATAAACTCTGCTGGAAGGCTAGACTAGTAGTGACAGACTAATCTAAAATCTCATGTTTTGTCCCAATTTACATCAGTGTGGCTGCACTAGTCGTCACATAATTCCTCACAGTATACGTTAGTTTACAGGAAAACACAGTAAGGACCAAAATATTTACACTAAAGCCCAAGGCAGAGTGTGTTCTTTATGGAGCATAAACATGTCCCAAATGAAGGTCATGAGCTCTCCTCTATTCACATACTGTTACAGCTCTCTTTTTAAAAGGTCATAGACAGACTGAAAATTAAGAACTAAGAATATTTTGCCCTGAGCTACAGCATTACCTACCATTAAGCACTGCTGCACAAAGTTCTAACACTAAATCTTCATGGACGAATGTTGCATAGTACTTGTGTCTGCTTTTATTGGAAGTAAAGGTTGTCAGAAAAAAGAAATGGTCAGAGAAGTTATTTACCACTTTCTTTTAGAAGAGGTATAATTACTAGAGCATCAAGCTCAGATGTCAGCAGGCTTACAACCTACTTCTGTAACCTTACAATCAGCAGATACAAAACTTCTCATCACAAATAGGCAGGGGTGAATTTTACTACCTTACAGATGCTACCTTCATCCTTAGGGCCACAAAATGCAATTAATGATGTAAATAAGAAATTTAAAATACAAAGTGAGGATGAGCGCTTCAGGCCCAACCTATGATTGAAACAAACATGGGAGAACAAATAACCTCTCCCACACACCAAGGGAAGCACTGGTAAAGTGCCACACTAACATTAAGATAGTCTTACAGCTTTCCTCAATATCAAAGGTCAAGAGTAAACACTGCATAGGACAAAATACAATTACTCTCTTTGTAGTAAAAAATATGCTATGGATTTAAGTTGATTACCTAGAAGTACAAGCTGCCATATGCACTTGCCAGAATCATTGAACTGATCAGTTTTGCACAGTCACTTAAAATGTCCTCTACAGAAATCTAATTAGGTTTCCTGTTAGGATTTTTAAAGCTGTTTATTTTGATTACCTGCTACTCAGGATCCCCATACCACTCTTCTCTCTTCCAATAGAGACGTTACTACACTTGTTTCCACCATGATAGTTCTTCTTAAGTTAACCCATGTACACACAAGACATCATCTATCTTATCTGATTTTTATCTCAACTGCTCATGTGGAAAATAACTCAGGAGAAAAACATGAAGTTAAAAATAGCATTTAACCACACCATAAGCAGGATGAAGGGAAAGATGATTAGTATTGAAATAAATTCTAATAAAATGTAGATGATACTCATTTAAGTCTTCTTTCAAACAAATGAGCTTGTTACATCACTTGCAAGATAGCTAGTGTCACCTGACTATCTCTGATTAATTGATACCAAAGACAAAGAGGTTTTTCAGTAGCTCTGTCAACACAAACAAAATGCTCTTTTCATGGAGAATACAAGCTATGCTTTGCAGTGCTGAAGAGAAAAGTTCCATCATTCTTACAAGGAAATAAATCAGAAGTAGAGACCCAATTCTTTTCTGTCTTAGAACAGCATAAATCAGGAAGAATGTACTTAAATCACTAGGGTTATAGCGTTTCGTAGAAATACAAGTGAAACTAAAATTCCATCCTCAAGCTTTTCTTCATTATCAGAACAATGAGAGTAAAAAAAACCAAACAAAAAACCACAAAAGCAAGCACAAAAACAATTGGCAGAAAAAGTGAGTCCCAGAATTATGAAAATAACATCTAGGGACTAATATTTTTTAGAAGATCTAAGGAGAAGCAAAAGATTTAATAAGATTTAGATGAGTGAGAATTAAAAAATGTTTTAGAGAAGCAATTCAGATGAGGAGACATTTGATTGAGACATGTTCTCAATTAAGGTCAGTTTATTAAAAAGCCTTTGGTTCTGGTTTCTCTTGCTAGTCAGTACTTTGATTTACAAAGACATACTTAAAATGCCATTTTATTTGAAGAGGCCATAAATCACTGGATAGTAAATTAGGATGCCACTTTTTACAGCAACCCAAGCATACCACAAACAAAATGGAAGCACCTATTTCTATTGTTTTTTATTCTGGTTCGACTATCTGTAGAGTCACTTTAACTCTATTCTGCTGTTTCAGCTCATTGTAAAATATTAGTTGCAGTGCAATAGGCCAGAAGTGGTAATCTTTGACAAACACAGAATTTATCAGAGACTTCACTTGCTTGTCTGAGATATATCAATCAATATCAAACACTGAATTTCATACTAACTTTGAGGAAGATGTATCAGTTCACTGAAGATCATATACAGTGTATCAAGAGTATAATTTTCCTTTGTGTATAATGATAACTTTTGTTCAATACATAAAAAGGTTGTTACAAAAAATAATAAAGACCACCAGCAGAAGAAAGGGAAAAGAAAGATTAGTCTTCAACTGAAATGACTTGAACATATGAAAAAAATATTCCAAGTAGTACTGTGATAGAAGATGAACACAGATCATCTTAGAAAGTTGTCGACTGGAAACTGAAGCACATCAGAGAGAGACTTATGTTTGCAGTACGATGAGGAGTTGGACCAAGCAAGTGATGAAAGTCCTTACCACTTTTTTTTAATCATCAAAGGTGCTTTACATATTCATTTGTGTATTTTCTAATTAACCTTATATTTGGAATCTGTAAAATAAAATTATCATTTCCTTTATTAAAAAAAACAAACAACCAAAACTAACAAAACAACCAAACAACATCTTTCTGTTTCATTGACATCAATGATTAATTTACAGAGAGAAAAAGCTTTTATGTCATTTTCCCCACCCCCAATTCCCCAGAGCCCCAAACAAGTATCTACTGCAATAATAATTGGTTCCAAAGCACCCTCGATTCTTAACATTAGTTTGATCTTAGCTGTGCAGGCAATTGTTGTACAAGGTTACTTGAAGATAATTATATGCCTGTGGTGTTTAGAGTTAATTCTTTTGAGTGACAACTGTGAATAACTACCATTATTTGTAAAAATCTAATCACTACCCAAAGCTTGATAAGCAGACCAAATGCAACAATAAAATATACCAAGCAAGTATAAATTTTAAAAATAATGAATCTGAGATTAAATCATATGCTTGGTAATTAGTATGAAAGAGAGAAATTTAAAAACATACTACTACTATGGAGTTCATGTACATTAGCTAGCATATCAGCCTATTCTAGTTTATTATTTCTTGTTCGTAATCCATTATTTGGTAGACTATAGCTATTATACTTTTAGAATTAAAAGGACCTTAACAAATTTTCCTCACACTCTACTGCCAACTTGAAAGAATAAAAATTAAGTATTTTTGTATTAATTTTTCTGTTTCCTACGAACCTAAATTATTAGTTTTATACTGAATTTCATCCTCCTTAATTTTTTGACAAAAGTATCAAATAATACACTCAACTTACAGGACTTTAAAAAGTATACATTTGATACTTGTCTATTTCATGACAGAAACTTTTAAAAACATTTGAGTATTACTGAGATTTCAGAATGGATATTTATTAACAATCAGATATCAGAATTTACTATTAGATAGTAAATAACTATCAGTTATCAGAAAATGTGGTAAACTAAGGATAACCTTTCCACAAGTGTTTATACTTTTTTTTGTACTTCAGATTTCATTAAGCAAAACTAGTATGTGAACTTAAAAATTCTATTTAGCCAGAATGTAGCAAATCCCATCTTGACCATCATGGACACAGGTAACACATGAAATGTGAATGTATAACATTCTGTGAAATAGCAGGAAGACTATCTAAATCTAAATTGACACAAACTCCAAGAGTTTATTAAACTTAATAATACTGTTTTTCTTTTCAGATTCACAGAATCACAGAATCACAGAAATTAGGGGCTGGAAGGGACCTAGAAGATCATCTAGTCCAACCCCTCTGCCTGAGCAGGATCATCTAGACCAAGTCTCTCAGGAATAGATCCAGATAGCAAATGCAACAAAGTGTGCAAAAGTTATAAAAAAAAAATAAATCAGCAGTAATCAAGGAACTTGATCTGCAGCTTTCTGAAAATGAACCACAGTAAAATGTAATCATTGTCATGTTAGAGGGAAAAAACCACCTACATGTTAAAATTGAAATGAAGTCTAAATATTGGTTTTGTGTTTGCTTTTAGATGTCAAATTCAATACAGAGCACTCGGCCTTCTTCCGGTGATTATAAAATAACATATCTAATGTAGGAGACATCACACAAAGCTGGGAAGTTAGTCTCTCTCCTAAATGTTAGAATGTCCTTCTTGAAAGAGAGCCTAGACATTAAAATCTTAAAATAGATGTCTACAAGTTTTGAAATAACCTTCACAGCTCTGTCAAGAGGCAAGGTTTGAATTGTATGACCTATAGAATCTATGATTCTATGACCTTTGCCTGCCAAAAGAAAGCTTTTTGCAGAAACTTAAAAAAAGCTGTATCCCGATTTTTTTATTTTCCTGATATCATATATTAGCTGTAAATTTGTTCCCTGTTTTATTCAGTGAGATCAGGTGTAGGAGTAGTAGAACTATGGGAATTATGTGTCTTTGATTCATTAAGCAAAAATGTATCTCAACAGAATTGCTGATTAAAAGCTCATGAGTAATTTGGAAAATAGATATTTTTCACATATATTTGATTGGCTTTAAATTACTTTTGACATTTCCTAGTAATTCAAATTTCCAGTTTAGGAAATGTGCTTATAACCTCCTTTCTTGCCCTGTTTAGTAGTTTTTCACACAGTGATATTCACGTAGAATATTCTGGTGGTGAAGTCAACAGATGAATAGGGCATGAAAAACGAACAAACAGGGAACCTCTAAAATAGTTCAAGTTGATGCTTCTGATTATTCAAGCTCTGACAGCTTTAAATGGATATGGAATGTTTTTCATAGTTTCTTTCACAATTTTGAGTTGCTATGTATCACATTAAGTTTTGGATCCAAACAATTCACTGAAAGCTTTTAGAAGTTCTTGTCAACAAAGGTGCCTAAAGTTAAAATTTTAAACTTTTTTTTTTTTTCCCCTTTGGATGACTGACACTCAATGGTTAGGTGGTTTGGGTTTTTTTTTGGCTTTCTTTTCTTCCACAGTGTGAGTATTTATTATGTAGTTATGCCTATAGACTAGACACTTTGGGTGACAAATTTATGAGGTCAATATGTAAACACCCCTGGGTACTAATGACAGGCATGTAAACAAAATGTAACAATGACCATAATTTTAAGGGGATTTCTTAACTGTTCAAATGGTAACTTTGTTACTTAAGTCTATTTCAAATATAATTACATTGAATATATAAGTGAACAATCAAGCAATAAACAAAGCCAGCTTATTATGAGTTCATAAAATCATGGGCACTAAACTGACACATACACTGTACCTAGATTTGCAGAGCATGTCTGACAGATAGGTACTGCAGGACACACAGTTGCATCTGAACACTAACATACACAGAAGTGTCCTCTCTGCATGTATGAGAAGGGTCCATGTTGGAAGATAACTTAAAAATCTAGCAGCATGAGCAGGAATTCAATGCTGTTTACTATGCCCATTTCCCAGTTGGGCTCAGGTCAACCCTTTCATGTCACTGTTGGCTTATTATTCTTCAGACATATTTTAATCTTCCTGAGAGAAACAGCTTAACAAAATAACAACCAAAAAAACCAACAAAAAAACCCACAAATAAACACTAACAAAAAACCTTCCCAGGTTTCTACAGATCTGTTGTTCTGACCTGACTTCTCAACATGTGACCTGCTTAGGACCATATGAATTAGCATAGAATTGTACAGTAGAAAGTACTGGTGAATCTTTTAAAGTCACAGCATCTCATAAAATAAATACATTCCTGTTTGCCTAAAGAATGAGCACAGCTAGAGGACACTGAATATTAAAATCACAGAATTGTTTAGGTTGGAAAAGACCTTTAAATCATTTATTCCAATCATTAACCTAATTCTGCCAAGTCTACTGCTTAACCATGTCCCTCAGTACCTACATGACCTCAAACCTTTCCAGAGATGGAGAATCCACCACTGCCCTGGGAAGCCTGATCCAGGGATTGACAACCCTTTCAGCGAATATTTTTTCACAATATCCAACCTAAACCTCCCCTGGCACATTTTGAGGCCATTTCCTCTTGTCCTATCATTTGTTACTTGTGAAAAGAGACCGACCTCCTTTCAGGTAATTGTAGAGAGCAAGATACTGAGATAGAGTAACAACCGTGTGCCAAAGAGCACTTTGCAGCTTCCCATTCACAGAGTATGAAGTAAGAACACTTACATTGAATCTTACTAACCAAAAAAATCAGAAAGCTAATACTTTTGTCCCACTTAAAAATCTATCATATTACTTAAAATATTTCACCTTTTTTATTATTATATGTTTAATAAATGGTCTACTTTTCATGATTCAGATGCTTTTTTTTTATCCCCCACATTGATTCGCAAATTTTGTTGCTCTGAACAAAATTTTGAATCTTTTTCCATCCCATTCTAAAGTAAGGAGCATGTGGCTGTAACCATTGAGATACAAATGACATAATATAGCCTTAATTCTCATGTCATTGTATACTAATGTATAGTAGATCCTCATTTAAAGACACTCTTTTTTTTTTTTTTTTTTTTTGGTGGTTATTTTACCATACACTTTATTTTTTACACAAGCAAAAGCATAAAAAGCCATAAGCATACTTAATAATGCCTAGGAAAAAAAAACAGTTAAACTTTTCAGTAATTTGTTTTATGTAGAAAATTTAAACTATCCAGAGCTGTCAATCTAGCATCTCTCCTAAGAATCAGAAGTTTCTTTCAAGCTCCCTACATGAAAGGTTATCTATCATTAAGAAAAAAAGCCTATTACCACACACAAAAAGAAAAAAAAAAAAAAAGCCAGTTCTGTTGGGAAATAACTAGAAGTAATAAGATGAAATTAAGCAAATGAATATATAGACAGATTTTAAGTCAACTTTTCTAATACTGTCATCTGGATAATGTCTGGCAGAAAAAAAACCCAAACAACAAACCCCAACCAAACAATTCCATTACAAGTACAGACTATTACTTTACACAGTTTTAATTATATTAGACAATAAAAGCCTAGAACTAAAATATATTCTGCAGCAGGTAAAGAATTACTAAAATCACCCTTGCTCCAGCACTGCATTTAAAGATAACAAAATGTCCAGATTTCTTCAGTCTTATCTACAATGGCTATCAAAGTTGACCTTTACATTTCAAATCAAAAAAACCCTGCTGAATGTATATATTATTTATGCTTTTAGTAGAACTTAATTTCATAAAGCACTGTTAGCAGATATGAAGTACTTGCTAAAAGCTGAAAATCAAATCCCGAATTAAATGAAAATTTACTTTTCACACTAGAGAAGCATCTTAATTAATTTAATAGAGCTAGCAATGAAGTATTGTCTATATTAAAAGGATCCTTTTAATGCAGTTATGAACTCCCAAGACAGGATTTCAGAGCATATGTTTCTGATTCTCAAGGGGTCTTTTTTTGCACACAAATATAAAAAGTAACACTAGCAATCAATTACAACACTAAAAGTAAAATAGGTGAAGACTGAAAATTCATGGGGATGTTATAATCATATAATGATGCTTGTTATATGGAATACAATAAGCAATTAAAATAATATCTTAATGTTGTGTTCTTCTTTACAACTTACTGATATATGAGGCTTGGAGATCCATTATTAAATGCTGAGAGCAAAAGAAAATAAAAGAGAAATACATAGAAGCTGAAAGAAAAGAATCGATGCAGACATTAATGTACATTAAAAAAAAATAAATCAAGAGAATAATAGTGCCAAGAATCTATACAGTAGTTTATCTTCAGTTCTACTCAAAAAGATAAAACAGCTTTTTGTCAATAACACCTCTTTCAAATGTAGAGATGTTTTATGCCTTTTCCTTCATTAATAGAAGCAAATACTGATAAACAGAACAACACTGCATACAGCTGTGTTTAATACTCAGCTCATTGATTGATAGGTTTAAATAGCTCATCTTCTGAGGTGAAAGGATCAGTAAGTTTTCTTGGGTTCAGCAATAACAGCAGACCTAGAGTCTGATCAGCAGTGGTCATACAGTCAGTTCAAAGAAAAGAACAACTAATTTGTTTCATAATAAGTTTTTACATGTGAAATGTTAATTACAGAAGAAAATCATTAATGGCCTTATTTACAGAGAATAAATGCTAGCAACAAACAATTTACCAGTGACAATCCTCCAACAAATGATGATTCACTAATGGAGCAAGCAAATTAACAATAATTTTCCTTACAAAATAATAGTAGGCAAAAATAAAACTCGGTGGGATTTCCCTTTTGTTAATGTAGACACTAATTACCATAGCTATATAAAAAAGATTTGAATTAAATATGTTAAGGTCTCAGAATTGTTTGAATTCCTCTTAGCTTAAATTAATCCAAATATTTAAATTAGCTTCTTCATGTAATTTGGTGTTTCAATAAGAATCCCACTGACAGGCACATAAAATTTTTATTTGCAGACTGCTTATGTAGCTCCCTTTTGAAACCTGCAACTAGAATAAAGATGTAATCCCCTTATATAAAACATCTTTAAGAAGTCATGGTCCCTGTTAATTAGTCAAGCATTTATCATATACTCTAAGTGACCATGAGAGTTGACAACTCATCAGGGTTCTAAGCTTTCTTTTTATTGGTAAGGCTAGAATATTCATACAACCTACATTTCAGCTAAAACTTCTCTACTTTTTCCATAGTTTGCAAACATTAATGGAAAAAAAACCCACAACAAAAAACCAGTGAAGCTGAAATGAGTAGCAAGTCTCCAAAATTGTATTAGAAAGTCCCACATATTTACAGCATAGACAGAAAAAACTTGTATGAATTTGCCTGTCTCACTTTACCATTTCTCCAGTTCTTTAAGCTACAGCCATTGCAGCAAAATGTGGAGCACTCCATGATTTCGACTTAAGGTTCCTTTCATAGAATAAACTATTTTTTTTATTGTTTTCCCTAGAATCCTGTGTAGACATTTGTATCAACTGTCCCTAGAAAAACATTCTCTGTTGTACCAAGATGAAGTTCCCACAATGTTAGCTCAACAATGAGCACGGAACAAAATCCTGTATATAAATAGGAGAATATAATGCAAGTCAGTGAAAATAATGCATGGCAGTCTCCTAACCGAGAGAATTAACTGAACCTATCTTCAGTGGATTACTCTTGCAAACTAAAATGACTCATCTCTCACTGGACTTTTTAAGCACTTCTTTGCAACCAGCACCTGTCACCAGGAATCTCATGTGTGGAGAACAGACTATGTATTGAGAATAGAATCACAAGCTCCAAAAAATTGCATCTTACCCCATTTGTACTATCATAATTTTGAGGTAATAGGTAACTACAGTGTCTTCTTGTCAAGTGCTGGAAGAAATATCAATGTTGTTTACAAGTAGATCAGTCTTACAAAGAAAATCTTCTAGACACATGGGAAATTGTCACTACCCATGGGAACAAATGAAGATCTGTGATGGGCTTTTCTATATTCATCAATACACTTGACATGAATTCAGAAATCCAGACAGCATTTGGAAGCAATAATTCCTACATATCTTTTTCATGTCACAAACTATGACAGTTGCATTAATTACAAATAATATTATCCTACCAAAAAAAACCAAAACAAACCCAAACTACTTCACATATATTTTGTCCTTTTTCAATGTGGATTCAAGGTAAACATGCTGAATAGATACAATCTCAGTAATAAAACCTTAGCCACTAATGAATCAGAGGTGAGATGGAGGGTGTTTACTGGCAGGAAAACAATGAAGTTCTAAATCATGTTTTACTCACTGGCATTTATTAGAATAAAAGAATAAAATCTTAATAAATAGATTTTTTTTTTAAGTCTGCTGCACAGCTGCAGACAATTTACAGTTTTCAGATCACTGCCATGGATTACATTGTGAAGTCAAAGAAACAAAATGGGAAAAAAACAAATAGCTCAAGAATATAAATCAATAAATATATTCTTTTAAATGGCAAATACCTATTTTAATGGAGATAGGACTGCAAACACCGATATAGTAGCAAAAGGCTAGCAACCTATCAGAATAGTATTTTTTTCAAATACAGTAGCTAAAACTTACAATAACATTTTAATTGACATATCCATAAAACCTGTAAACCCATATGTATGTAACATTATAAATAAAATTCCACAGAGATAAGTTGTTTGGTTTTTTTCTTCCTTGAAAATAAATGATTTTTCATTTCACTTCTCACAATACTCACACAGAATAATCCAGAAACTTTCAGTGAGGAAATTAGCACCTAATCACTGGACAGGAGAAGTGGCTAAAACATTGCTAAGAAGCAATTTGACTGATTATCATTTTATTAACTTAGTTGGCCAACAACTGTCAAGCAAGATCAGTCTTCAATTACATTTAATTCAAGCTGCTACTTTGAGCAGTATTTAGTAGCAAATGCTTCCAAGTAAAGTCAAAGAAACATTAGAATAACCCAATGACAGATTTATTAGGAGATTTATGGAAAAAAATATCTAAAAACCTACCTAATGAAAGTGAAATTGAACTCCGTTTTATGCACGCTACTTTAAACTGGTTTTGTCATTTAGTATGTACCTTATTATTTTAAATTTATTTTAAATATTAATAAATTCAGCAACCTCAGAAAGGTCACTAGTTTAAAGCCTGTGTGCATTTACACCAGCGTAACTACAGAGCAGTCTGACTAGTTACAAAGGGAAAGCTGAGCGCTGAACCTTACATACTTACTTCAGACAGACTCTTTAGGCTCTTATTATAGTAATACTCTCCCTGTGTGTCTTATTACATTTGGTAAATATGCAGGTTTAAATGCAAACTGAGAAACAGTCTGGAAAGATCAGATTAGGAAGAAAAAAAAATGCATTGTGTGCTGAAGAATGAAAAATATATTAATTTAAAGCTTCCAAAATGTGAAAAAGCTGAAGGGCATGTATAGTGAGACTTGGAATGAGCTGTTGAAAGAAGTAATTCTTTCCAACCTCTTAATACATTCTATAATTTTAAAAATAAAATTTAATATGCTTACTTCGTAAAAACAGTTCATGTGTATTTGTGAGGTTAAAATGCTTAAACAAAACTACCCATACCTACAGTTATCTAAAACCAAGTGTCATCAAGGGGGTTAACTGTGTAACTTCATAAACCACATATAAAAGAAAAACATTTGTTTCTAACCTCTGCTGCCAATTGCTGAAGAGAAGGGGATGCAACAGGGTGTAAAGTTGAGTTTCCTGTGACTGGATTATGGAGACTAACGTAAGCCACAACATTTCTCTGAAGAACTATCTTGAGATCCTACAACAGAAGCATAGAAATGGTTATTACTAAGTATCATTATAATTAAAACTTGTTTTGTTCTTTCAGCTCCTTCTAGGGAAAAACTGCTCCCTATGTTTTTGTCCTCTGTGATTCCCCTAAGTACTACTTAACTACTACTACTTACAATATGCTGTTAAAAACTTCAAAAGATATCTCAGTGTTATTTCTCTGCATAGCATAAGTCATAATTCCATTTCACACATCATCTCAACAAAATGCAAACAGGCCTGGGAGGAATTAAAAATGACTACTCTTGTAAGGCCCAAAATGAAAACATTACATACTGTGAAACAGCATCATGGCCTTTTAAACTTATGCCTGACAGAATACAAACTTCAAAAGCTATCATTATTAACAGTTAAAAGTACTCAAAATATAGAGATAAAATTCAGATTTTAATTATATAACTTTTGCAGTGCTTTAATTTTTTAAATTTATTTTTTAGACTACAAAAATAGTATGTACAAACTGTTCCAAGTGTTATCTCTTATTAAATAAGATCCCCTTTGCCTTCTCAGTAATGAATTATTCTTTGCATGAAGTGGGTCTATATTGAACAGAAGGGGTGTAACACAATTACATCTGATGTAAAGCTGACTTGATGTGGAACTAAACAAATTTTGCTTCCAGCCTGGAGCTTTTCAATTTTATTTTTTCACCCCCTCTTGTTTTTGAAGAATAATCATGTTGGAAGTATGAGACTTCAATGGGAGATAGCTGCTTCTCACGTATGATAAAAAGCAATTACTTCTTCATTTTATTTATTGCTTTAATTCAGCAGCCACAAACCCCTCTTCTTGCTATTCCTTTAACTTACCAACTGAAGTCCACTGTAACCACACATAATCAAGAATGCTCTGATCAGGTATTTTCTTTCAATAAACTGATTTCTATTCTGTTGAAAGTACAAATCCAAGGAATTGTCTGTGTCAGGTCACATCTAACTACTTATCACACATATGTGAGAAGTCCATCAGCACTAGCCATGGAGATACCAAAATGCTTATGTAATTAACATAAACCATAGTATGATTCTCTTAATTCATCATTCTCTCGAGTTCTCACCTCACTAAGTCTATCTATTAAAGATTATTAACTTTTGAGCCCTGAAGAAGGAGAAAAAGCCCTCTAAGTTACTGCTGTTCCCAATTCCGCTTTGAGGTTTTCCCCTCCACGAAATTCTAGCAATGCCCTCTTTTACCATCCCCTGCTGATTAGAGATGGAAATCAGCTCACAAAGCTGGTCTTACATATAACTTCCACAGCTATGGAAACAACTTGCCATGTCATTATCACACATGCTCTGCTCTGTAGGAACTGCCTCTATGGATGTTCTCACTGCATTTGCTGTGGAGTACATGAATGTACACAAACATGTCACAGACAGTTAACAAACCATAATTTCTATAGGGCAATTGCATATGGTTTTCATTATTTCAATGAAAAAAAATATTCATTCTTACAATGAACCTTCTAAAATTATTTTTACCTCTGCCCATTCATATGAACCAATGTTCCCAAATGATGTTCCTCCCCATGAGCAAAAAACAATGGTCCGGTCAGGTCTCCAGCCCCTTTTAACTTTCAGCATCAAGGCTTGTATAAAAGCTGTGATGATAGCAGTGCTACTGGCCCATTCTTGTCCACCATAAGTATTCAAAGTGCTGTGATGACTACCAATGATGACGTACCTGTCTGAAATGTGAAAAAAAACCACCCCAAAACAAAGAGACATTCAAGAGAATCTTATTTCTTCTGGATGCTAGCATTAAAGTTTTTTAAAGAACTAAAAGATGATCTGTATTAGCAGTCTGTAATATAATTAATACAACACAATGCTGTAATGTCATTAATACAACAAAATTCATGATCATATAACAAAACAATCATACTATATATATATATATACATAAAACTGTGAATGCTATTAAAAAATAGACTAGATAATAAATGTCTGTACTTTCCTAATTTAATCCCTGTGCCTTTCCCTTTGTTGTTTGCTTATTACTCTCCATTCTTATAGAAGTGGTATATACCATTTTTGTCACATAATCTAATAAAGTTCCACGATCAATATCAGAGTGTTATGTAAAAACACAAATGAATAAGCAAGAAACTCTATCTTCAATACATATCAGTGTCCAGAAATGAAAACAAAAAGTGTGGTAGTACAATGAGAAACACAGAAAAAATACACAAAGTATTAGTACTCCCTCACCTGGAAGACTGTGTTCAGTGCTCACCACCCTAGCTCAAAAAAGACATTGCAGAAACAGCAGTTGAGAAGCTGGTAACCAGAACGGTTATATATCGGGACTTAGACTTCCTTGTAAGGAGACATTTGAAAAGACCTGGACTGCAGTTTTAGAGAGGAGACATGACAGAGGAATAGAGATAATGAATGATACAGAAACGGTAAGTCAGACCTAGCAACTTTGATGAAACTGGAAGGAAGCATTTTATAAAATGAAATGCAAGAAGTTTCAGACTGAAATAAAGAACATGCCTACAGTTATCCAGAAAAATACCCACTATTTTTTTTTTCAGAGAAATTAAATGAAATCTTTGTCTCTGAAGTTGTAATACATAATCCAAATATTAACTCACAAGTGTAAAGAACCTTATTTTATTCCAAAAGGATGATGTGGCATGAAACAACATGAACTACTAGTGTGACTGACACATGTCAAGAAGTCTAAGCAGAGTTATGCTTCATGACTTATTAAAGTATTAGACTTTTCTGTGTGAGATGGATTCACAATTAAACCTCTTTGAAGGATTCCTTACTGATTGTGTTCTGATATTTAGTAAAGCCTCTTTCTGGTCCAGAGCAAGATTTTTAAAGGTGTTCTTTCTAGATCTCACCATATTGATAGAGAACAAAATAGTTATCAAGTGATCCCAGATCCACACCAGTTTCTGGGTGTCATTTGGGTTCCAAAAAGTGCAAAAGGTTTTGGTTTTCTCCCTGTATCCAATGGGATTAATTCTTCACTGTTGTCAGTACACTGGAATTAGCAACACATAGGTGGTAAAATGTCCACATTTTCTAGTTGCTTAGAAAATTAAATATCTGTTCCATAGTACTTTTTCCAGCGACTGCTGCATAGAAATAATTTTAACTGAACACCAACATCCTTTGATTATAAAAGCATTCTCTGTCAAACTAGACTTTTACCAGTTTTGTTCAATAAAACACTTGTCAATGCTGCTTTATAAGGAATAAAAAATGCCTTGTAAACAAGGCATGTACCTGTAACACAAAAATTTCAATCAACTGGCTTGGGGGGAGTCTATAGGTATGTAAATAAAAATTTATTTCTAAAAGCCAGATCAGGAAAATGAAAACCTAAGTATACATAGTAACGTGTAACAAAATGCAATCTAAATCATGTAATTTTGCAACTTCTGTGTTGCATGATAAGACAATTATAGGCTGCACTGACAGTGAAAAACAATAGGTTCTTTAACTCACCTAATGTTAGGAATTGGGAAGAGAAATGAATGGCTTACAGGCTTTTAGGTCGTTAGAGGAAGTGCCACTAACACAGAGTGATCAGAAAGGATCAATGCTTGCCTGGGATTACTATCACTGTTCAATCTGTGAACAGGGTATGTGAAGGGGAATATACTATTCTACTATTATGTAAAATAGTATAGGACATTTTGATGGAGAAGAAAGCTACAAACAGCAACTCACTGTAGGAAATGCGGGGTAAAACATAATAGCTAGTGCCTCCTTTGAGATACTTCCAACACTGCACATCTCTCTCTCTTGAATAGAGGCAATACCCTGAAGCAAGCGACTATAGGAAAAGCATAGGAGAAAGGATAGTCATGCTTAGAGATGCAGCAGCTGTCCTTTCTCATATTCATTTGCTGAATCATGCTGAGAAAGAGATCACCCAGTAAGAAATAAGACAAAGAAAGGACTAGAGATAGAGGAAAACAATTATCCATCAAATACTTCTGAAAGTGAAAAGATGGTGTAGCAATGGGCTGGACAACAGGGAATTCTCATAAAAAAGTGTGATTTCATTACTTCCTGCTTTTGTTATACATCCCATTTCCAAGCATGTCCAATAGATCTACAAAAATCAGTCGTTTGTTTTTTTTTCAGGTTTTAAAAAGTTACCAAGTATTGTGTTTCCTCTGCTTCTAAATCTTTTAATATCTTGGCTGTATTTCAGACACTCATTGTTACTCCTCAGATCAAATGTCAAATAAGATTGCTGTTACAGACATGGCTTTGTCTGTGTATTTTAGGAGGCCTTTAAGCAAAAAAAATATTTTGAAAAATCTATCCTTGGTGATGCTCTGCAGTCTTTCCTTTAGCACTAAATTTTGCTTTCTTTCTGCATTTCTGGGAACATAAAAGTGAATTAAATAATCACCTTTTTAGGTTCATGACATTTTTAGATCTATGAAACTAGTAAAACTCCATCAAAATGACAATTAATGCCATGAAAACAGCAAATATTCAAATCAGTTCATAGGACATGGCTATAGTATAAGGTTTAACATAGATTCTGTACTATGTTAATGTTAATCATGGTGCATTACATGATCAACATGATTACATTAGAAGCCATTTCTTTGGACTTATTCGGCAAAATGATTACAGGACAAACCACTAGCATCTGGGTAGTGCTATCAACTTCACTTGATTATATATCCCTAAATTCTTCAAGTTAAGCATACCCTGACATATCTTTAAAAAGTAGCTTCTTATTAAGAATGCAATAATAAGATAAAATATTAAGGTATAGCAAAGATAAAGAATTTATTAAACAGAAACGGATGCCTTCTTTTTATGATTTGTCTTGCTTCTGTTGCACAATTCAGAAGACATTATGTCTAAACATAACAGTTTCTACCTTTCAAATTCAATGATAGCTATTTGCAAAACATTAGCAATAATAGACCAGTAACTTCAAATTCTTGAGGGAAATTAAATCCTTTATTGAAATCAACTCCACTCTGCTAATTGTTTTCTATACAGTTTAAAAAAATGTTCTGATGGTGAAAAGCATAGCATTCAGCACACACTAAACTGAGTCAATAAAGTCTCCTCCACTTTCATTTCATCATTTGAAATATGACTAGGCCACTTCCAAGGAAATTCGCAATCTTTCTTCTGACCCTAATAAAAGAGTATTAATCAAAGCAAACGTGATTCTGTTTTGATGATGCCATCTGTACATTAGGAATTAAGACTGGCTCAACCATATTATGCACTGTGTAAGTTACCAACAACTGCATTAACTCGTTGCAAAAAAACTTCAACTTTTAGGCACATTCATCTGCAGACAGATTAATCTTAAAATGATCTTAATCCCTACAATGTCCTAATTATTGTATTATGTACATACAGTATGAAAGGAGAGAAGGCATTTGTGGTTTATGTCATGGATGCAATTAGAATCTTTCTGTATAATTCTTAGACATACAGAACAGTAAATATTCATTGATTTCCATAAAACTAGGTTTGGACACGAATGTAACACAAATAAGGCTGTAGCAAATGTGATTAAGAACTTAGTCACAGACTTTTGTATACTATAATCACATTTGATATTAGATTCTTAACTAAGTCAGAGATCGTGCTGCCCTACACCTTGGTTTCAGTGAGACATTTGAATTATGTAGGGAGGTTCTTACTGATCTCAAAATTCTACTAACTATATATATATTAAAAAAATCTAAATATTTTCTAGATTTGCATAGATAGCTTGCATGTTAAATCAAATAATGCAATACAGTACACCCTAAAAGTGAAACCATAGTTACATTGTTATAAAATGTACACATAGTTACTTGTTATAAAACACTAATGCCTTCTATAGGCAACACTTAACTATAATACTCCCTTAATCTCACTCTCTGTTTAACCCTTAAGTTCTGTTTTGTCATAAATCAAATTACAAAACCACTATAAAGGCTCTGTCCTTTCTCTGAATTAGTGCGTTATCTGGCAAAACAGAATCCCAAGCCCAGCCATCATGAAACAAATAATTTATATAAATGATAAAGGGCTACCTACCAGGAAATACAGTTCCTTTTAAATATCCAAAAACATTATGAATTGTCTTGTAAGTTGTGACTGACTGAATATTCAGACTGATTATTTTTTTTCCTGTTAAAAGATTAAAAAAAAAGTAAACATTAAACTTGTTTATCCAGCCAAGACATCTACAAGCTCCAAATACAAATTCTCCCCACTCAAACAACAAACAAACAAAAAGATAGTGATGAGGAAACAGAGATTAAGCCATTAAATATTACATTATTTTCTTAGTCCAATTTTAGCAGTGGAGTTCAAAGCTGGAATAAAAAAAAAATATCACTAAAATTCACCCAATAAATGCTGCCAGAATACAACAGAAAAAAATATAAATTCTAAAATGCAAGAAACTTGCTAGTATTGCTATGCCAGTTGAGACTATTATGAGATAAAGCAAGAGAAAAGTAAATGTGTGAGTTACAATAGCTTAAAAAAATGAACTGTCCTTTGTTGAGAATTACTCTCATTCTCTCTGCCCTCCAGATGGGACGCACTATACCAGCTTAACTCCTGCAATGTGCATGCAATGAAAACAAAACAACTAACTACAGAGAGGTGCAGATGCCTTTAAAATGTTTCGTTTGCATTATAATAGACTGTATTAACATTCATTTCATCTGAAAGGTCATAACTTCTATCTGGGAAAACTGAAAATGTCTTAAACTGCTCTAACTTAAATGCTAGCAACTGTCTGACAATAAGCACTGTGTCATCCTAGACCTTCAGGGAGGTTAGCTAGCATCCATCTCATGACAGACCTGTGTTTAAAAGTGGCTTTGAGCCAGAATTTCTTTAACGTCCAGCTGTCACAGACTAAAATTAAAATATTGCACAGGTCATTTTGCTCTTTATCTCCCAGACTAGTATCGTCCCACAGATCTAACAGTTTGTTTCTTTAGATATGCGGAATACATAAGTGCGGAGTTTACTGCAACATGTAAAATAAACCGATACATCTTTACCACACTGTTTTTAAGGGTTCATTTGTTGGTGCTTCATCTGGTAAATTTACTTTAAAGTTCCCTTAAAATAAAATCCAATATATTTTTATTCATCAGTCTTCATTGATACTTGAAAAAAAAAGCAAATCAATCGCTAGGACCTTTCTTTGTTTTAAAAAGATGTACTAGCAATATTTATTCTAATTCTTACTCAAACAAAACCTTCTTGGTTGTCAATAGATTCACCCTTTATTTGACAATTCTTTTGCTAGAATGCAACAGCACAGTAAAGTGAAGCACATGTATTTAAAAATAAAGCACACCACACCATTTTGCAATTATCACAGCAAGTTAATAATTTCATCTGTCATGCATATGTTGGAGTTTCAGTCATAAATAACTTTGCCCTTCTGAAGTAAGTTACTTTAGGATTCAGTAACATGATGTGATGATGAATTGTGTTTGCACTATAAATCTACACAAAATATCCTAGAAATAAAAAATTAAAAGGAATAATTAAAAAGTATTAATCCAAAGGGTTCCCAGTACTGTACTATATTATTTTTCAGGTTTTTTTAAAAAACAATGTTGAAAACAGTTCCTGGCATCTGTGTTCACTAAGCAATTTAAAGCTAATCTATTCAACAAAAGATACTTCTTGTTGTTGTTTCTCACCTGCAACCATTCTAGAGCTAATTTATTCTTCTTAAAAGAGATTTTCAAGCCAAAAGTGATTTCCTTTCATTTTCTAACCCTACAATGCTTTAGATATAATTCCTTAGGCCCCATTTCAGAGAAAAAGAAGATAAATCCTTTTGAAGACAACTGTCTTTATCTTTTTTTCCTTAATCAACATCAGCTATCCAGTCTTCCACTGACAATAAAGAAATAGAAAATTAACTTCTGGCAAAACACATATTCTGGAATCAGATATTCAAGTTAATAGTCATGTAACACAGTAGTCAGCTTAAAGTGACTTGGACTTAAAGGCTTAATATACCAGATGAAAAGACTGAAAGCATTCTTTGGAATATACAGCGGAAGTGAAATTTAATCCCCTTTAAACAGTTGTGACAACAAACCTCTCTTCCTAATGCTATATTTTAAAGGTCTTGACAGCTTCTTATTTTTTCTTTTTTTTTTTTTTCTGTATTCTCTGGAAAACTATGAGATTAAAATTATTTAGAATACACTTTATGTAAGTTTATAAACTTACACAAAAACAAAAGCGACTTCTGAAATATAAAAGTATCTATTGTCAATAATATTATTTATTTACTGCCTGGAAATTTGCACTTTAGCTCATACCAAATGACTACCTTCTCCTCTCACAATTAGATAGCTATCTTTCGAAATGTATGGTTATTTCTCACCCATTTGATTGACAGTTTTAGAACTTCAACAAGCAAACAGCCACTATGTGCAGTCTATAAAATGAGTTTTCTTTCTTTTTTTTTAATTCTTTTTATCTTCTCCCAACCTCATGCTCCCCTCTCCTAGAGGAATACAAGTTTGAGCCTGATTTTCACACATGTTGGTTAAATTATTGAGCCATGATCATACTAAATACCTATAATTAAACTGTATTCTCAACATTCCTTTGAATACTGGATTTCAAATAGCATCACTAGGGACTTTGAAAACTGAACTAATTTGATGAGAGTTTTGCTACTTATATATAAAATCTTCCTTAAATGCACATTTAACTCCAGTATAGAAGTACCAAGTACTAAATGAATTAATGCATTTCAATATGGTTCTTGGATCTTAAAGCCAGAAGTTATTACACAAGATTGCAGAAACATGGTACTCAGCTTTTAACACTAATGTAATTCCTGCTAAACTCAAGTTGAAAAAAACCTGAACACAAAATACATCTGTTTGAAACTACAATTAAAGAAAATCTTTCATATATCATCAAATATCCATGGCCATGTTACTCAGAGAGCACTAATTCATCTGGGGTATGCAGGACAAAAGTATATTCAACATATTTCTTGTTTCAATCATTCTAAAACATATATCTGGTTCTAATAACTCAACAGCTAACTTTCTGCACACACACTATCCAGTATTTCAGATATGCCTGAAGGTGAATATACTTTTTTAATATTGAAAGCTACAGTTTTCATAAAGTTCTTTGCCTCGAGACCTGAGGCATTAAAATCATATTGAATACCACACAACATGATGATACAGTAAGAACTGCAATGTAGAAACACTGTAAGCTATTTACATATAACAATCAAATATGTCATATATTTCTGATATTCTATTGGTGATACTCTAAGGAATAATATAGATTGGTATGTAATAACTATAACATCTTGTTAAATACTCTCGTAAGTGCACATTAAAACATACAAAACAGCAGATTTTGCTGTCATTTGAAATAAATGCTTCATTTTCATTACACATATTTCTAGAATCACTGTGTGAAATTCCAACTACCACCATATTAGACTGCCTAGTGAATGGGTTTTTGAAACCTTACTGGATGGTGAAAAACATGTTTTAGTTCTCAGTGTTTCATCGTGTCACTTTGATTACAAAACCTTATCTACTTCATATTTTCTATTAGTTTTCAATTAAGTGCAAACATAGGACTTTAAATGAAGAAATGTAATTGTCATGAGCATTTATATAACAATATAACTTATATACCAAAAAGCTATATGCAGTATTACTACATACACTTAAAAATACACTAACTTACAAGATAATATATATTTAATAATATATTAACTCTGGAAAAAAAAATGGTGTGATGCTATTAAATTGCATATGCAAGAATAAATACCAAATCTATTACAATGTACAGAGCTGTTGAGCTATAACATTATTTGTGCAGGAACATGTCAAAGCTTCTAGATAGATGAACCTGTAACAAAAATCCATTACTGATTTTTTTTTAATATAAGAAAGACACCATCTAGATTCTATCTCTATCTTATATCCCTAACCTTTTTCCCTTAGTAGAATTTTATTTTATTAACTAATTACATTACCTACTAACAATATATTCTCCTTTTAAAATTTATATTTATATGTCTTGGCTCCTCAAGCCCAATTTTGGTCTTAAGAGCTTAATGAATAAACGTTTTGCTACTTGATCATATTTTCTGACATACAATAAAGAATCCAACAATAAATT
>JANHGL010022467.1:189154-200010 GCA_024611195.1 Ceyx melanurus
GGAGACTCCACAACCTCCCTGGGCAGCCCATTCCAGAGCTCTGTCACCCTTACTGAGAAAAAGTTCTTCCTTGTGTTAAAAAATTTTGCTTCAATTGTGCTCTAAAATTTTCTACATATACACATGGTATTTTGTTGAAAGACTACACGTCAGAGGGAAAACATAAACAAAGAAATTCCGTTTCCCATTTTTCCCTTTCTCTTAGGCAGGCTTAAAGCATTGTTTATAATTAACAAATATGTTAGCATCCTTTTTTTCAGTCCCTTCTCCTTTTAAAAGGAAGAAAAAGGCAAGAGCCTCTGAGGGTCCCTCAAAGACCATACTCTTCCTAGCTCATGAAAAGGATGCTGTTCTTAGTTCCTTTCTAGAGTGTTAAACGTGAAGAGCTCACTCGTGTCATAGGCAAATCAGGAAATCCATTCTTCTCCTCTTTCTATTTTTTACTGCTAAAAACATAGGTTAGAAGAATCCCAGAAGAGCAGTTGAGAAGAAGAAATCAATACATATCTAGTTTCATTTTGACTGTTACCCTGTACTTTAATGAATTTTAAATGATACCTATAAGCCTATGGAATATATAGGTTTTGACAGAAATGTCTATGCAAATCTTACTCTTCCTAGCAGTTGCACCACAAATGAAACACTAAATATAAGGCAACTCTTACATTTTTGTTGTTGGTGGTTTTTTTTATTTTGTTGTTGTTATGAAAAGACTGGTACTGGTACAACACATTACAGAAGATTCTCCAGATTTGCCACTACGTACCTAGCAAAGAGCTTGTCACAGGTTGTTTTCACAAGCTGAAACTGCTTGTGAGACTCTCCTCTTTAAAAACATGCAGACCTATGGAAGAACCATTAATCAAACTGTCTGCAAAAACTGTAACAAGGAACCATTTCTGCTATAGGTCAGTATCAAGAATAACATTTGTTATTCCATTATTTTAATCAATGATACAGATACTTGCAATGGTGGTATCTTGGAAACTTCATAAATGTGGATGGTGCTAATAAACATTCTCCCTTTCAATGGCTGTTAGAATTTAGTCTCCTGTGGTATCTCCAAAGAATATCCCTGTCTCTGAAGATGAAATCTCAAGGTTTCAAAGATTAATAGAATCCACATATATCAAGAAGACTCTTGAAATATCTGAAGTTGCAAAAAAACATGTGAATTCTAAACATACTTGGAACTCTGGACGTGTGTCTGGATCTCGCAGTAAAATCCCCTCATAAAGGCTTCTAGTTCAGTAACTAAAGTCAGCGTGATGGCACAGCTACCTAAACAGCCTACTAATACAGGCACACACCCCTACAGACACAAAACCCCACACTACATGAAAGAGAACGCTGCAGCTGCCATTGACAGTGACTGCTCCAGAAGTAGAGGCAGCATAGAGATGTTTCTAGAGAGTATATTCTGGGCAAATAAATCTTACCTGTAAGAAGAATAAACAAGCTCTGATGTACTGTTGTACTAAAACGAGCCTCACTCAAAATTTATTTCACTGGGAAAGACACAATTTTAATTTCCTTCATAACTTAATCATTATTGTACAGTTCCTTCAGCATTTATTTCTAATGTTTATTTGATAATCTAACTCTCAGTGTCAGCTCTATTCTGATTCTGATACTTCACTGTCACAATTCAGTTCCATGGATATTTTTGCCTGAAGTTACACAACATTGCAGAAAGTTGGTAAGCTATCACCACACCTATACAGTAGATAATAGATGCTCCTTACTTTGTTATATTGACAGGCAAAAGCACAAACAAACATACAGAATATATGGTTCATTGAAAGAAACGAAGTAATATGAATAAAAAGAACACATGGACTGTTACAACAACAGGGGTTAAAGCAGTTATTTTCATAAAAGGATTGTGTGACAAGTAATCATCACTTTCCCATTATTTCATCACCTTCTCAGTACTGTTAGAAATAAAGAGATGCCACATTTGTAAATTCTATTGGCACTGTTCCATTCAAGTGACACTTGACGCATTATGTTATTGCCTCTACAATATGTTACATCATTCTTTATTGTCACAGGGACTGTATTTCATGCAAGTGTGCAAACTGGCATTTGCAGTTTTATAATGAACTATTTCCTGCCAGTAATGTTGTAGGAAAGTTGCAATTGTCCTCAATTATCAGTTTTCTGCTCAGAAAAAAACATTTATAGCCACTCAAAGATCAAGTATTATTTTCCCATGCACTCACTGCAGCATTTAATTCTCAGACATGGTATGCTACATGAGCCTGTTTCAGTCACTGAAATGCAACTGACTGAACAATATGCTTGTCAATCACTGTTTATTATAAGGCCAGAATCTAAGTATTTCTCAACCTGATTTCACATCATCAATTTATAACTTTATTTTACTGTCTGCAGTTCAACTGCAGTAAACAAGTCTAGCAGTCAACTAAGTAAGATCAGAGGCAAAAATATTACTTTAGTCTGTAGATAGACCTGATCTTTTCTATTGTGCTTTGACTTCATGTGTGGCACAAACATCAAGACAGCAGTTATGTGAAAAAGATATTCTGTGAAACAAGTAAAAACTTACTACATTAAAATACACAAACTATTACTTTCGTTACAACTCTGTTTTAATTAAAATTAAATTTTATTTCATTTTGGTTGAAGCTGGTTAAGGAATTCTAAGTCCTGTTGACCTCTAAAAATGAACTGAAAAGGTAGCTGAGGTATAAGCATGGAGAGGGCATTTGAATGATGTTCCATTATATTCGACAGCCACTGACATCAGTCATTGGTGCAGAGTACACAGTCACAAAGCTAGCTGCTGAGAAGATGCCAAAAGCATTATAATTAAGTAAATATATATAAAAAGACTAGGAAATCTGCTAGCATTTATGTGACGGAAAACACAGAAATTAAGGAAATAAGTCATTTAAAAAAAATCTAGCCACTTAATTGATTCACTTCTCACAAAAATCCCATCTTATGACTGGCAGTTAGAAAAACAGCACTGACTCTTGAGAAGTGTTAAAGGGCTAAGAGGAAACACATAAAAATGAAAACTGAAAAAATCACATGAATTATTAAATATATTAATGTGATTTGCTACAGGCTACTATTTATCATCCTTACTGAATTCTCTTGTACAAATAATTAGATAGTACACAACCTCTATCAATGAAACTCCAAGTATCTACAAACCTATACAACTTCATTACAAAATTAGATTTTGAGTTACATATGCAAACTTGTTTAAATAATAATTTTCCCATCTGAGCTTATTGAGCAGAATAAGGTATTGCTTTAATTAGGCTAATTATACTGCATTTAAAAGCTGTTAAATAGTTTTCTGTCTCCAAGTAAGTAAATATTTCAAATTCTGTTTGTTAACCTTTAGCTCAAGTCCACAAGAAAAAAACAAAATCCAGAAAAAAAATCTATTTAAAATATCATGAAAAATTACATACTTTATACCACAGGTTCTATATTCTGGCTACTGAATTTTAAAATGTAACAATTTTCTTCTGTTCCTAGAAAGTTTTAGACAACATGATACAAACCTCCACAAACAATCGCAAATACAAACTCAATTACTGCTCTGTCTTTTTCTATCCACCTATCTTGATGTCCTTCATGTTGACATGGTCTTTGGACTTTGCATGTAATTGTATTTTTAAAGTTGTAACTACAAATGTGTTTTCTTAATAATATGTATCTCAAGTCCAGTGTTGATATTGTAAAGTCATTCCACTTGGATCAAAAGCTTCATAAAAATAATCACTGTTTTCTTATAATGCACTGTTGACAGGTTGTGTAAAAACGTGTCCTTTTGATTGGCCACATTCAGAGCATAAGGAATTTTCATTAGTTACCTCGGTCTCTTAAAGTCTGTGTTTTTAATGAAATATTACCAAAGGGATTAATAAGGCTGAAGAAGGAAATGGAATTGTGTCTGTTAAACACTCTTATTCAAATCTACACTCAGGGCAGCTCCTGAAAGACATGACTGCTGTGAAAGAAATCTTACATTAAAAGGACAAAATCTGTACTGAATCCTCCTTAACTAATTTCTTAACCATAAATACACAGATATACATACGGTAGATTTTGCACAAGCTGCTGCAAACCTGTATTTTCCCTACAGGAGAAACTAAGTTTATTATGGTAACATAATTCGTCACTTTAGACAATGATTGTCGAAATTCAGTGAAATAGAGTTGTCAGCCTACAGCTGGAAATGTCCTTAAATCAGAAAAGTAATAGTCCACTGGATAATCAAGAGACTGAAATAATTCAGACTAATTTCTGAAACTGTGAGTGCCTCTTCAGAACAGCTTCTATAATTGTAAACCCCCATTAGTTTTTTTATTACATGAAGTTCTACACCGAGGATACTTTCAACTGCAGTGCTTCCTGTCCATATACACTTTAAAAAGCGCAGCGAAAGCTCTGTCAAAGATGTGCTTCAGATTGGAAGATGAAGCCATTCTATATGGAATGCACCTGCAATTAGGACCTGAAGGTTATTGTTTAAAATAAAAAACCCCATCCAGAGGCACTTGAAGAAGCACTAATGATAATCAAGACCTAATGCATTTCCAACATATACTGTAAAATTAATTATGATTTTATGGCATAGTTCTTTTGTACAAAGAACTATTTTTTATATTTTTTTATATTTTGTGCATTTTGTACAAAGTCAGTCTTGCGATTATAATTGGATTGTTCTACCTTAACATTTCAGTGATAAACAGTGTACATACATCTTGAAAATCACTACTAAAATCACTACTTAGTTATGATATTAGCCTTCTTCAAATGGCTCTGGTAATTATTTTAGAAAGAATATTAAAAAATAAAATAAAATAAAATATACACAACAGTATGTTAAAAAGCTAAGTTTTTTGGGTTTCCAAAAAGTAAAGATGTTTCTTCTAGGACAAGTACTTGACATTAAAGAAGTTCTGAGAAGTTTCTTGACACATCATAGGTTGACATAAATGACTCTACCTTAATAATTATTGATAACTCAGTATATAAAACATGAGCTTAGTCAAACCCTAAAGCAATATGATTGCAATAGCATTTCTGGAAGCTACAAACAATAGTCTATTTGTGCTTAGGAGTAAAACTGTGCCAGACTGCATTGAAATACCAATCATTTACTTGACCTACCCATGATTCCAACAGTAACTTAACATGAAGTTAAAGTGATAATTAAAACAAACAAAACCCTGCAAACTTTTCAGTTTTCCTGAGAATATGCAAGAGATTGAAATTAGTAAATGCCCCTTTCAACAAAAAGCAACATATGTATGTACTGTTCTCCTCAGGTTCCTTATATGTAAGCACTATTATTAAAAAAATATATAATAAATGATCAGGATTCAGACTAAAATGAAGAAAAAATGCTTAATCTGATGAAATGATGACATATGTTTCTGTTATCAATTCAGCAGTTGTGAACTTAATGGCAGCCCTCAGTAAGTGCTTTCATGCAGAATCAGACTTTAACCTCTGATTTTTTCAGATCTTATGACAAAGGGGTATAATATTTATTTCACTGATCATTATTTACTACTGCTAATTATGCACTGTTATTACTATCAAGAAATTTAGGATCTCCCAAAGGAAAATAGAACTAAATGTTAATAAGCCATATAAAAAAAATCCAATATATTTAAGAGTTTACACATAATATTTTTCACCACAAGGGTTCTGAAAATCTTTTGCAATTTTGTATAGACATATCCATAACAAGACACAAATTCTGGTACCCATTATTCAAACACATGTAGTTTGCAAAGTGAAACAGTACATTCTAATTTCTAAAGTAACCAAACCAACAAAAGGCACAGAGTAAATTAAATGGGCATTTAACTACATGATATGCATTAAATTATACACCAAGTGTGATCGGAAGAGAATGAAAAGGCTGATGCTGATTTTAAAATGGAAGGGAAAACAGCCTGGTCAAGGATTATTCCGAAGATCTTTGATCCCAACCTCCCTGCTAGAGCAGGACAAAATTAGGGCAGACCACTCAGAAATGCACCCAGTCAGGTCTTGAAAGTCTCCAGAGAAGGAGACTCCACAACCTCTCTGGGGAGTCTGTTCCAGTGCTCTGTAACCCTAGAGTAAGAAGTTCTTCCTCATGTTGAGGTGGAAGTTCCTGTGCTAGAGCTTGAATCCATTGCCTTTCATCCTATCACAGGGCACAAGTGACAACAGGTTGTCCTTGCCTTCTTGACACCCAGCCCTCATATATAAATAGATATTACACAGTATCACAGTATCACAGAGTATTAGGGGTTGAAAGGGACCTTGGAGATCATAGAGTTCAATACCCCCTGCCAGGCAGGATCATATCATCTAAGTATAATCTAACACAGGTCACAGAGGAATGCATCCAGGTGAGTCTTGAAAATCTCCAGAGAAGGAGACTCCACAACCCCCATGGGAAGCCTGTTCCATTGCTCTGTGACCCTTACTGTAAAGAGGTTCTTCCTCATGTTAAGGCAAAACCTCTTGTGTTCTAGCTTATAAACTTTCCCCCTTGTCCTATCACAGGGCACAAGTGAGAGGAGGATGTCACTTTCCTCTTGACACTTAGCCCTCATATATTTATAACATTTATCAAGTCCCCTCCCAGTCTTCTCCAGACTAATTAGGATATTAATTAGATCCCCTCTCAGTCTTTTCTTCTTCAGATTAAAGAGCCCCAGGTCTCTCAGCCTTTCCTCATAAGACATGTGTTCCAGTCTCTTAATCCTTGTAGCCCTTCATTGGATTCTCTCAAGCAGATCCTTGTCCCTCTTGAGCTGGGGGTCTCAGAACTGGATGCAATATTCCAGATGAGGTCTCACCAGGGCAGAGTAGAGTGAGAGAAGAACCTCTCTCGATCTGCTGGACACACTCTTCTTAATGCACCCCAGGATACCATTGGCCTTCTTGGCCACAAGGCCACATTTTTGTCCCATGGATAACTTTATCAGGACTCCAAGGTCCTTTTTCATTTTCCACAGAGCTACTCTCTAGCAGATTGCTTCCTAACCTGTATGGGTGCATTTTGTTGCTCCTTCCCAGGTGCAGCACTCTGCACTTGTTCTTGTTGAACCTCATTAGGTTCTTCTTTGCCCAGCTTGCCAGTCTGTCCAAATATTGCTGAATGACCACAAAGACAATCATATATCATATCATGTACCTCTTCTACAACTATGTTAACTTTGTTCTTGAAAAAGAAATAGAAAAAAACAACCAAACACAAAACCCAACAAAAGCAACAAACGGCAAAAAACTCCACATAAAAAATGATCAAAACAACAACAAAAAAAGAAAAATAAGAAATCCACCTCATTAGGTAAATTACTTATCTGCAGAATGATCCATAACAAGGACAGCACAATATAATTAATCACAATTAATATTTTAAGTAAATAGTTACATTAAAAACAGTATCAAGAAGATATCTATGGATCATTGTCATGAGAAAGCAAAGCTGAAAGCCGGAACTTGGCACTTAATCCAATTCACAGGTGCTCTATTCATGCCATGGCTCTTTCACAAAGCTATGTAAGTGGAAAGATAATCCCCAGTGACTTCTGGTAACATTTTCATCAATAATACTCCAGTAGCCAGGTAGTTCAGACTTCAGTAGGACTCTGCAGTTAGATTCTAATATTAAGGATTAGCATGCAGCTCAGCTATATTCATTTGTAAAAGAAGTTCTGGAAGGTGTCTGTAGCTATACTTAGGATACTCAGATAAAGAAATCAGGTATGGCAGGTTACCTGTCACATTTAGTGAATAAGGATTAGAAATGCATTGTGGGAAAAGGGAGTTCTGTATTCCTGGATCTGTAACTAGAACCTGTATTAACATAAATGGATTGCCACACTCTATATTCATACAAATGAGATCTTAAGGAAAATCCAGAGTTTAGCGAGGCTTAGTTATTTGACAGTCTGGCTAATAGAAAACATATTGACAATGGAGACTTTTCTTCACATGCCTTTTACAGTTCAAAGTAAAATCTAAAAGCTCTCTTAAAAGCAATGTATTCAAGTGAAGAGGGGAAAAATTGTTGACATTGCTTTTACAGTGGTAAACATCTGCAACAATGGATTTCAAAAATTCAAAAGCGGTGCAGGTTTTCAATTCATTCAACTTAAAAGACGAAACACTCAGATCTACCTTCAACTGTGTAACAGCCATCTTCCTCTTTGCATTGTTTTCAACTCAGAAGGAAGTTTTTCTTTACATAAACAGATCACTTTTATAACCTCTATGTATATATCTAACATGTCTTACCACAGTTCAGAAATGCTTTCCTAAATTACCTTATATAAAAGATTCCATTCCCTGTTCCTCCCTTTCATAACAGAAGGCTGTCAAGTCCACAGAGTTCAACCCAAAGTCTCTCAATAATCCACAGTCACTTGCTTACTTAAAGAGGACTCAATGACACGTAAATTTAAAACATAGCTATTACCGAGCCTCTGACCCCAGATATAACATTCTGTTACTCCCTAAGATAGTTAATCTTTCTTTTCCAGGTAATACCGTAACATGTTGTGTCACAAGAGCTATATAAACTAGATGTATGTTCACAGTCACAGGATCAGATCTTTTAGTATAAATGACCACATTTTTACTGCAGTCAATTTACACCTGCTTATGACTGACTGAACATATATTAACATTATCAGGTCAAGATTCTGAAAATGCAGTTGGAAGTATAGTGTTGTATTGGACCTGGCTGAGGTGAAGTCAATTTTCCCCATAGCAGCCCTCACAGTGCTGTGCTTTGTATTGAGAGCTGGAAAGGTGCTGATAACACACTTGTGTTAAGCTGCTTCTGGGAAGGGCTCATATAGCAACAAGGCTTTTTTTTTGCAACATTCCACCACCCACAGTGGGTGGGATGAACAAGATCTTGTGAGGGGACACAACCAGAACAGCTGACCCAAACTGACCAAGGGGATATTCCATACAATTTGACATCAAGTCAACAAAAAAATCTAGGGTAAAGTAGGAGGAGAAAGAACATGCACTTGTCCTCCAGAGCAACTAGTAAGGCGTTTGGACTTCTGCTTCCTGGAAAAGGGGACAGACGTCACCTGCTGATGGCAAGCAGAGAATAATTCTTGGTTTTCTTTTGCTTCCATGCATGCAGCCTTGGTTTACATTTCATTTAACTGCCTTTGTCTTAACCTAGGAGTTTCATCTCATTTTCTTCCCCCTAGTTCAGCTGAGAGAGGGAGTTATTGAGCAGCTTGGTGGGCACCTGGCATCCAGCCATGGTCAAACCACAAGTGTTTAGCCTTAAATATTTTAAGGAATGCTCATTTTCAGAAAGCATTTTAAGCTTCAACTAAATAACAGAATTTCTGAAAATTATGTTGAATCATTAACTGTATTTCAAAACCTTAAGTTAAATATCTATATGTGGTGCTCATTGCATAGTTAATTATTCTGAGGTTGACATTCAGACATGAACTTCACTATGCTTTCAAGATAATTAACTCCAGAGAACTATAATACAATGATAAGTACTTTTGGTACTTCCAAAACTCAATTCTGAGGTTGTTTTCAAATAGGAGGTTAACTGAGTAAAGCTGGATTTCCAAATTATTTTGCAATACTGTGCATATTGGCATAGTGGTATTATCTACACTAAATATATATGGATATTTTAAGTAGGATATCAAGCAATTAGGTGCTAGTCTGAAACTGCCCACATCATTTGCACTAATTATTAGGATGAACTACAACAAATTTGTGTTCTTCCGGTTGGGTTTGTTTTGTTTTGTTTTTTCAGTGCAGTGTTTCTGAAACATACAGGACTTGGATTGTCACAATTCAACTGAAACGTTGCCTACTTGAAGACTATTTTAGCAACTTTGCTGACATCAAGACCAAAGGAGTTTATCCAGGTCTTATAGATTACTTTCCCTTCCTGAAGTAGTATTGGAGATGTCACCAAGGAGTGGATGGATAGATGCGTGCATCAAAAAGAAAGAGATAAAATAAGAGGCAAAATAGTGTTTGAGAATTACACTAAAAATAGAATCAGGTACTTTACAACAGCAATATTTATTAACATTTTTTTCAAAGGGGAAAGAATGTTTTCTGTATTTTCAGTGGGATTTTACTAAATTCTACTAAATCTCACCACTTAGTATGAAAACAGGAAAAAGTATCTAATTCAAAGAGAAGACAGTCTCTGTATGATGAAGGAAAAAAATATAAGTAGAGGTGATGACAGCAGAAAAGGATCTGTGGATATGCATTGGCAAATTGAAGCAATTCCCAAATACCCAACTTCAAAATATTTTCTGAAATGTTGTTGCACCAACTACACAGAAGTGACATTTTTTAACTTGAAGTTGCAGTAACTCTAAGAGGGAAAATTCTGACTGAATTCTGAACCTCAAGACAATAGAAGACTCCTAAAAGATTTTAAATGGCAGAACGTTAGAATCTACCTCTAGTCCTTGACACCTCTCTCTTTTTTTTTTTTTTTAATCTTATAAAAAGGAACAACAGCCACTTTGTGAACTTTTTACTACATAGCTTAATCTTTGTTGACTTTTCATTTTTCAATAAATGCAATGATACAATCTTTGCTAATAGTGTTCGTAAGTAACAGGGTTATTTCCAGATATAATTTGGAAGAAGGAGCATATAGTCTCATAATCCATATAGATAGTGTCACTTATGTTTCAAATAGGCGCATAAGACTTCAGTCTTCATAATGTATTTGGGCTATTATAAAATGCAAAATAGTTGTCACAGATTCACAGATTCACAGATATTAGGGGTTGGAAGGGACCTAGAAGATCATCTAGTCCAACTCCCCTGCCTGAGCA